>CAJNIZ010044460.1:0-58281 GCA_905231905.1 Symbiodinium pilosum
GGGGGGGAGGGGGGGGGGGGCCCCCGTACACACTAAAGCGGGTGCCACATTACCAGTGAACCTTGTTAGGTACACGGCGTTTTTTTTTTCTAGGGCCATGCGCGCGAGTCGGTGCCTATTGGTGTCTGCTCAGGGTGCGAAGAGTATGAGAGAACATTTAGGGTTGCCGACTTGCCTTCCCTCACGTTACAATTTCCTGAAAGACAGTTCCCTCACAGACAGTTCCAACGTACAGGAGTTCCTGTCTTGAAAACACTAGGTCCTGTTTTCGTGTCCGAAGGACAGGAGCTGAGACCCCGTGAATCACTTGATCCTATTTCTTAAAGCCTCACATCCTACAGCAGTGAGTGTCCCTGAAAACACCAAGGGCTTCCTCCTCCTTCGCCTACTGGAAGCATGAAACGATTGACCCTAAACGCTAAACTCTATTGAACAAGCCCCAATAGTTACCATTACGGTCCCACATTGCCTCTACAACCATAGTATACGGGACCTCAAGTAGACCTTAACATCCTATGAAACTATATAGGCTCAGAGGCATGTAATTATACTGTATACACATATATACATATAGTTATATATGGGTACAATGGGATACATGGGTATTGAAGCCCTGGACCACCTGCAAACGGCCTAGGGCCAGAGCCAGATTTTCGCCTGCTGGTCCCCACCGCGGCGCGCGAAGCGCTTGGACATGAGGCCGGGTCCGATTCTTCAATTGGGATTATATAGGGATAATGGAAAAGAAAATGAAAACTACTGTAGTGTAATAGGGTATATAAGTATATATGTATATATTGGGGTTATATTAAGGTTATATTGGGGGTATATAGGGATAATGGAAAAGAAAATGGAAACAACTATAGTGAGGTTATAATGAGGCTTAGGGTTTAGGGTTCTTCAATTGGGGGGTATATAGCTACTATAATGGGATTATATAGTAATGGGATTATATAGGGATGATGGAAACAAAAATAGAATCTACTATAATGTGGGGTATATAGGGATAATGGAAAAGAAAATGGAAGCGACTCCAGTGGGTTTTCTTTGGGATAGGGTATATAGGGATAATGGAAAAGGGAACTATAATAATGGGGTTATATAGGGCTTAGTGTTTAGGGTTTAGGGCTTCTGGAAGTACCATGAACATTTTCAACTTCGGATATCTAAAGCCATAAGAAAGAGCCGAAATTATGATTTCTACCAGGGTTCACTTAGAGATTTGGGGTTTGCTTGTGCGCAGGTAGGCGAAAGAGGTGTCTCCTGATTTCACCTGCATTAATTCCACAGAGAGAGGTGCCTTTCACTAAACTTGGAGGGTTTAAGGTTTAGGATTGAGAGAAACATGGGCCTCGTAGGGATTCAGAATTATGATTGGGTAGGCTGGGCACAAAAGCTTGTTCGTACATGTGGCTTTCAGTGCTATCTGTTCCTTCGCAAGCTACCTTGGCAATGGAGCTCATTGTTTGGTATCATTATTTGGCCCCTCATTTTTTTTGAGGAGGTGTCCTATGGTGCACCCCGATGCTCCATGCTGGCCATCTAGGTTCCCATAGCAGCACGCATGCCCTTGATTTCAGTTCCTGAGATATCCGGATCCAGAACATTGCACAGCTGCTAGAGGTAGAATTTTCTAACAGCCATAGATGAAGATTCTCTACATCTATTGCATCTCTACACCCTCTGACCCCTTATTACACCCTGCTGAAAAGATTGCATCGTGCTGAACAACAGGCCAAGCAGCAAACTTTCAACCCTACCCGCACTTGTTTGACCTCGAACAATCAGCTGCGGTAGTTTCTCAAAAGGGCCCCTAGTCCAGGTGCACGTCTACCAAAATCTCGTCATAATCTTTCATCATGGGTCACTTCCGCCACGCTGTTTCCAGAAACCCCAAGCCTCGCAGGATTATTGTATTAAGAACCTACATATGTAATTGCGCTTACAACCAATCAGAGCATGGGTTCCCGAAGTTACCCTCGTATGGTTGGTACTGGCTTGAAGCTACACTTCTTGAGGGGCTAGAAAATACCCTAAGCATTTTTGCCCCTACATGACCCCACATAAGCCCATAATGGTCGGGTTGACATTCCCCTTAAGCCTTAAACCCTAAACCCTCAACCTTAAGCGCGAAACCCTAAACCGTGAGCCCGAAACCCTGAGCCCAGTATCCTCAACTCAGGATGGATGCGAGGAGAAGCCAGGTGTGGTTCAGGGTTCAGGGCTTAGAGGAGTTTCAAAAGCCTAGCCTAACCCCAACCATAAACCCCTGAATTCTAAACCCGAGATGAAGCCTGTAGATCCTGAACTCTATAAACCTTTACACCTTTGAACTCTCAGTTTCAAAATCCTGAACTCTGAGCCCTAAGCCCCTCAACCTGCACTCTGAACCATTCAAGTTGTCCGTTTCTGTGAGGGTACCCGAAATTGAGGCCCCTGACTTGGAGTCCCTGGAATTTGGGAATTAGGGTTTGGGCTTTGGAGTTTAGGGTTTAGGCATTCTAAGGAGGAACCCCACGGGTTCAGAAGGGCTAAAGCGGCGTCATGTCCGGGGGCCCTTTAAAGGTAGAACTTTAGGGGTATAACCCACGAAGCCAGGACGAGGGGGAGCTGGGGAGTGGATCGCTATAACTAGGGTTTAGGTTGTAGGGTCTAGGTTTCAAGGTTTAGGGTGTAGGGCCATGTAGTTCAGAAGCATAGTGCCGATTTTCACTCACCCGCTCCCCTTGAGCATAAGTAAGTCAGTCGAAGTTAAGAGTTGTGCTACATCGCACCAGAATTTGAGAGAGGTACCTTTTGGTAGCCCCATTCAGAAATTCCTATCAACCTCCAAATGCCTTGCTGTTGCATGCTGGGCCAATTTCGATCCCCCCCGGGAATCCTCCTCTATTTCTAGGGTCATGGAAATGACACTGCTTTGTGAGCCTTCAAGGCATTTGAGCCACTGCCCAAGCTCCAGCAAGGGGCCTTCAAGTAGCCCCAGAGTTGCAGCTGAGACCTCTCCAAACCTCTCATCGCTCTCATGAATTCTACAAGCTTCAGGATTTGCGGGCCTTCAAATCATACCTGTGGAAGCCCTTATACAAACGCCCAAGCCCAATTCGAACCCACTAAACCTGAAAGCCTGAACTGAACCTATTCAACCCTACATGAAGCCCAACCGTAAGACCTGAGTCCACCTTAAGCGCTAAGCCCTTTATGTGACCCTGAACCCTAAAGAGGGTAGGCTTTAAAGATAATTTTCCATGTCATTGTCCATACATAGTCCATCCTTTTTCAGCCATGATAACTAATTTGATGCCCCCTAAACCTACCCTAGTAAACCTAAACCCTAAACCCTAAACTGCGAAACCCTGCCAGGCATGCTGGCTCCTGCGGCCTACGACCGCGCAGGGGCCTGAACAGGCTTTAGGGTTTAAGGCTAGGAGTTTAGGGCCTGTGGCGGGCTTCGGGCTGCCACCCGAAAGTCGATATTACATCAATTTTGCCAAGCTGTTTCCACGTCCTGCCAGACAAAGCTCTAGAAGGCTGCTGAGCAGGCATTGAAGGCGTTGTCTTCTTCCCTCAGGTCCATAGTGTCCTCAGCAGAGTTTTTGACCTCTCCAAGCCACATGGTGACGTGCGGACCCCTAAAGTTTTGAGCTTGAAGTTCTCGATGCAAGTCTTCGGAAAGCAAGCCCGAAGAGGTTGGAGGACCCCGAGAAAGAGCATGAGGCTAATGCTTTCCCAGAAAGGGAGAATGGGTGGTTTGAGTGGCTGCCGCGCCCTAGAGGTCGGGGTGGGAATTCAAAGTCTAGGGTGCACGGATTTAGGGTCTAAAGCCTAGGGTTAAGGGTTTGGAGATATGATACCCAACAGCAGAGATCAAGTGGAAAGGACATGGAAAATCGAATGGAAGCTGGGATTTTGCAACGGTTCAAGCATAGTCTCCCCCAAACTAGCACGGAACCCGAGGTAGGCCTCTTTTGCAGGATTCTGGTCTTAAAGGTTCTGTTTTGGGTTGCATGTTAGTTTGAAGGAGTGTAGAGTTTAAGGTTTAGGGCTTGGGATTTAGAGGTCGGTGTTTAGTTAGGGAGTGTATGTTACAGGGTTGAAGGTTTCATGTTTTGAGGGTTTAATGGTTTTCTGGTTTCAAGGGTTTCGATGTAAGGTTCAGGGTTTTAGGGTTTAGGATTGTTTTTGTTTAGGTAAAGTATGGTAACAGCTTTTGCAGGGGATTCTGCCGGGTGTACCGGAGACAGGGAACGTCATGAGCAGCATTACAAAATTTCTCCAGATGATGCATCCTCAGTCAAAAATCTATGCTCCAAGCCCTGGAAAATAGTTCTTAGCCCATCAGATAATATTTTAAGATCCTGAAAGTTGGAATTACAATGCTAGTTGGAATTACAATTCCCACCGGGATTCCGTGGAAGTTAGAGTAAACGCTAAGCCTTTTTTGGTTCATATATTGCTTCAGGGCCGGGCAGATTAATTTGGGGAGACGACCAGGTCACCATTTTGATTCAGAAGGTTCAGGAGAGGTCTAGGCCGAGAGTTGCTTGATAGGTTTCAAGGTTTACGGGTTCAGAGTTTAGGGTTCAGAGCTTAGAGTTCAGGGCATAGGGTTTCGGTTTCGGGTAGGTGTAAGACTTTTTGTCCTTGAAGAATCGAGTCTGTTAGCGTGTCTGCTTCACAGCACCTGAAGAAGTTGGAGGTTGCGACCATTGCCAGGTTCGAAGCAGAGCCCTGCTGAGATAGGGCCACTTCACATCACGCTGACACCTTAAAACTGTTGACAGTTCCCGATACAGTACCATTGTCTAACTGGGGGCATATTGACTATCACAGGAGTGGAAGGGATTATTGCTTGACCCACTCTAAAGCCTCCAAACCCTTAAGCTCTAAACGGGTATTTGCCTTCTGGGGATCCTTCTCGAGGCTTCCTAAATGGTATATGGCGGAACCGAATTTTGGGCAAGATTCAGATCCCTCTGAAGTGCTTTGGATGATCTGAGCTACTGTCAATATTCGGGCTTTCAAGGCACCATCAAGGGTGGACATAGGAGTCCTTTTGGTCTTTTAGTATAGCTCCCAATGTTCAAGCTCCCTCAGGCGCTGATAATTTGCCTCCTGAAGGCGGAAAATTTGCTACAGCATGTTCTCCTTAGCAACTTGTTGTCGGGCCTTGCACGAGCGCCGGTTGTCATGATCTGCCTGGCCCATTTTCCGCTAAGCTGCTGGCTCCATCACGTTAAAGGTACGGTACAAGCTATGCCAATCTGTCCAGCGGCCGTCTATGAATCATCTTGGAATAAAGCGTAGCTCATCTAACGATGAGTCTCAATCCTGAAGCCAAAAACCCAATGTCTACAACCCTTGCCCCAAATCTCGTCCTTCTGCTCAAGCAGCACTTGAAAGGGTCAAGGGCCTCTCTTTAACCTTCGTGTTTTACCATGTAGTTCTGCGAATGTGTGAATTTTTGGAACCCTAAACTTGAAATCTGGAATCCGAAAACTCAAGCCTCACAGCCTGAATCTTAAACGCGAAACCTTAGCGTTTAACCCCCAAAACTTCAAGCCCTAAGCACTTGGCCTACAAAGGCCCTGCTCCTCTTCCCGCCAGCGCCCCTGAAGCTGCCGAACCTTTCGCCCGGGGGCCGTCTCTTGGATGGACCCAAGGAAGGCTAGTAAGGGGGAGGTAAGCCCTTCATAACTCCAGTCTCCATCCCATGTTCAATTCAATTCACGGCTTTAGGAGGAGGCTCGGAGCTTAAATGAGCTGCGGCTTATGATGTGTGTTCTTTGAGCACGCTGCCCCTGTTCGGCTTGTTCACGTCTAGGGCCCGGAGGCGAGCATTATACGTATGTACCCAGCTTCCATGCCTGCATGCGCTCATAGAACTATGTGCTCATGTCGGCATAGTGGACAACTACTCGCACCCCAACCCAGAAAGCAGAGAGATACGAAGCCGCCCGGCAACGCAGGGGCCTAAATGAATAGAAAAGGACTTTGGAGTACCTTATTTTGGTCACCCATCTGCCGCAGCCACCTTGGCCTAAGCTCTACAGCTGCTCTGCAAGCAAGACTTCCGTTGAAGTTCTACTGAAACCCCTCCGTAGCCTTCAACCTGCAAGATATGGCGGCACAGGACGCTCCTTCCCAGGCTGGGTTTCATTGTCAACTACGAAAAAAAGTAGCAGTGGCTGAAGTAAATAAGTCTTAGCATGAGCAGTACAGTATTCATCATAGGCATATCATTGCGTATTAGAGTAGGATAGCTCTCCTCAAATGGTATTCGGGAGTTTATAAGCAATGGGTCCCCAGCGGGCCTAGGTGTGGGAGGTTCCAGAGCCCATTCCCCACGTTTGAATGGGGGAGTTTCTCAAAAATAGGGGTGTCCTTGCTACAAACGGGTTCTAATTGGAACCCCAGACAGGGAACCCCAAGAATATAGTAGAAATATGATAGAATACAGGGACCCTGGTAGGTACATTCCTACTATATTCCTACTATTTCCTGGGGTTTCCCTGTTTGGGGTTCCCCGTAAAGTCCCTTTATGTTAGGGACCCAAGGGATGAAATGGAGATTAAAGGACATCATGGAGATTATGAGAGCCATAATCTAAACTCCTTAATGGGGGGTTATGAGGGGGATTATATATGGGACTACTGTAGGGGTTATTTAGTGGGATACTAGGAGTTTAGACTATAGCTCATGAGGTTCCACTTCAGGATCATGTAGGGATAATTTTTCAGAAGATCCAATGTAGTTCTGTCCTTGTGTTTGTAGCCTGGTTGACCAAAAGCCTAGATATCAAACACCTCCCCAGCCACAATTTTACATGTTTCGGATAGTCATGAAGATGTATCGTGCTTAATCGGAGGGGGGGGGAGGTTGATATTAGAGAAGGTATTAGCATCCTGGCACGCCGCCAAATATTCAATGTTTCGAGGTATCTGGTCCTGTTTGTTGCAGCTTCCTGTCCAGGTACTCGGTATTTGCTGTGTTGAAAGGTCTTTTTCTGTTTCTTCCTGGGTTGCTGCCCAGGAACTTAAAGTAAGGTACCATGGTATGGATATGTAGCGACGAGCGGGGTTTCTTCACAATAGTTTTTCCGCTCCTCAGTAGCAACCCAGTCACTTGTGCATTTCGGTATAAGCTCGAACCTAGGCACGGGACATTTCCGCCAGGCTTCGCAGGAAATCTCGAGGGAGCCGAATTAGTTTTATACAGATCTGAGGGCAAGCGTAGGCTGATTCTACATAGGTTGAATAACGCCTAAGGGTTCCCTGGTACTTCATTTATATAGATCTTGAGTGTCATGTGCTTGCATTGACTTTGCCACTGAACCCCTAAGCACCAGCAACAACGCTGTAAGGACAAACCCAGCTTAATCTTCAGCACGAAGCCTGACGACAACTCAAGCCCCAAACCACAGGCCTTCAAATTGCAACCGTCAACGCCCACACTCACCTTGGGTCTATAAGGCAGATGTGGGCTTCCATAAGTTGTAGCTCCGTAATGCGGATCATATCATATTGGGCCATTTTTTGGAAACTCTGATATCTACATTTTGGGGATCTCTATGGAACATTCATGAATGAGGGACTTCAGACATCTGTGTCTTGGTCGGTTTTGTGCTGCTTCCTAAGTGCTTTACCTGAGGAGCTCTGTATTTTATTCTAGCGCCCTAAGGCAAACCCTAAGCCCTAAACCTGAATCAGTATTTAGGGTTTAGGGTTTAGGGTCAGTGAACCATAATCCTTGAACTCTCAAGTCTTCTAGAGATTCCTTCCTGGCTGAGCTCCCGGAGCCACACCTCTAGCGCCAGGCACTCTTGGAGAGCGGCGACGCGGCATCGTACGGTGCGGCTGGCGGCGCTAACAAGACTCTTTGATAAAATGCGAGGTTCCCTAGCTAAGGGTCCTCTCTAACTGCCCCGAAGCACGACAAGCCTGATTATAGTAACCTATGAAATGGGGACCCCTATCTATGCGCCCCCCTGACGGCATAGACATCTTGACAACAAGCAAGCTTGAGCCGACATCTGGGGGAGCTAATTGAGCCAAACATGCACGTAACAAGCCTTTTATTCAGAAAAGGAAGCAATTACACCGAAGAAATCAGGACTAAACATGCTAAACAAGATTGACGTCCCACACCCCACCGGGCCAACAGTCTCCTTGGACGCCCCGGGCGGCAGCTTTTGTGGCTTACCCTCCCCCAAACTAAGATGGAAGAATTCTGCGCTGCACGCCCATGGTAGGTTCAAAGCCCTTTCCGGCCCTTCGAAACTGGAGGACAGAAATCTTCAACTCGGACTTGCGATCTAAGCATGTTTAGGCAAGGCCTGGGGTGGTAAACAAGTCTTCAAGTACACCCCAGACATGACCCAGACTTGAACCCTTTACCAGACATGCTCGAGACCTCTACAAACCCAAACTCAACACTTCATATCTTCGCGGACAATCTTCGTATGAACCCTAACAAAGCCCAAGTTGCAAACTACGGCCTACGGTACACTGTATAGTCTTGATGCATTGTTCATGTAGTTTCGCCAGGCCCTTCACAAATCCGAGCCCGAAACTTCCCACCCTCCACGAAGCAAATCTGAACCCCAATATACGACCCCAATATGAGGCTGTTTCGCGAGGGCTGTGCAATCCTAAGCCCTACACCCAACAAACCATAATCCCTGCAGTAGTCCCACAGAATCCCCAGATTGATCTCTCGAAGCTGAACACTACACCCTACACCTCAACCCCACACCCCAGACCTAGCCCCAAATCCTAAACCCTAAGCCCTAAACCCTAAACCCTAAGCCCTACACCTTACAAAGGAAGGCCTGGTCTTGGAAGTTCGGCTCACCATTTGCAGCTTTCTCTGGGTGATCCGGCACTGATTACAGGTGTGATTCAAGGGGTTAAAGCTTATAGGGTTTAGAGTCAAGGGATAATATAGGGAATATATAGGGTTATAAAGGGGTTATATAGGGTTTAGGGTTTAGGGTGAAAGCTTACAGACTACTTCAGGGATCCGTGTTCAGTGGCCAGGCTTTGGGATTAAGGTTTAGGGATTAAGGATGCGGGCTCAGGAGCCAGGCGAGGTTGGAGGACCCTGAACCCTAAACTGTTCTTAACAGGATGCAAGGGTTTAGGGTTTGGACTTGGAGGAGTTGGGCTGCATTTTAAGGTTTGTATAGGCATTCCCAAGAAATTCCTGTAAGGCAGCTGGTGAACTTGTCATTCTCTTACAGAACGCCCTATTAAGGTTCTAGTTTCTCCACGATGACATCCTGATGCAGCAGACATTTCTGGGGATTTGGGTTTCCCGATCTTGCGCTTTAGCTGGTTCCGGGCCCAGGGGGGAAGTTTTCGTGTTTCTTTCGGGCATATTTGGCCTGCAAAGCCCCCGAACCCCAAACCGACTGTGTGACCAGAAGCCTGAATGTCTATCAGTACTGATGTTGTACAATCTTTGCAAATTACAAGATAATGTACGTACCCCCCCCCCCCCACCCGATTCTAATTGACTAAGTAGGTCCCTGCATACGAACCCCCCAGCCCATCATAGAATCCAATGTCCATGTTATTTCCATGTCCTTCACATTTGATTCTCCGTTCGTGAGCCCAAACAGTGGTCCCTAAGTCCTAAAGCCCTATATATCCTTACATGCCCCCCTTTATACCACTACATAAGCCGCTTTCAAGGGAACCGTATATACGACACTTAGGCAACCTCATAAATCTCTATGTGACCCCTTCAAGAAGAGCCTGAATAATGCAGCTTGAATTGTCTTTTACATCTTTTCCATTCCCATATGTACCCCTCTATATAGCCCCCCTTAAGTAGATAGAATATTGGGTATATGGGGATCTTAATATGATATTCCCAAAGCCATATTCTATCTACTTAAGGGGGACTATAACCTTATCTCAGGCTCAGTCTTAAGCCTAAATCGCTCCGAAACCCTCTCCCAGGCTCAGTGTGAACGCTCCGTTGGTTGCGGAATGCTTCGGGACACTTTGCCTGGTCTTCACTGTGGGATGCCTTGTGACGGGCCCTGCCCCTCAGGCACCTCTGTAGGAATCCACGCAGTTTAGGCTGTAGCGTTGAGGGTTTAGGGGATGTCGGATTAAGGACTTATAGGTGTGATATTGGGTTCTATGGGGGTATACGGGGTTATAGGATCTAGCGATCCAGAATTTCCAAAAAGTCGGGCCCCTTTCTTGGAGTTAGAAGAAGGCTTATATAGTATATTGAGATCTATATTTGGACCCCTTGTTTACGAAGGCTTCCACATGAGTAGTCCTTTTCCAACTGATATTATCCTCAGTCTAGAGCAAGATTCGGGTGTTTGAGAAGAATACGACCTTGCCTGGATTAACCATCAAAAGCCTACTCACATGGCTCAGGGTTGAGGGCCTTTGAGCGTATTTATCAGTGCAGAATGCAGAATCTAGATATAGGGATTTCGGCAGGTTCTCGTCCCGCTCTGGCGAGGGGCGAGTTGTGTTGCCGCCCAATTGATGCATAGTTACAGCACCTGAGAGCTTAAGACGAGTGCAAAGTGCCAGATGTCTTCATTGCTTTACTTGATGCTCTAAGCGCTACCAGACCTGCAAAAAAGAACATCCAAAATCATGTTGCTGCAGACGCCTGGTGGTGCATCAAGAAAACTTTCCTCAATTTCGGGAACCTTCGACTGAAACCATCTGATATAGGCGGACACCCAAAGAGGAATTCCGTCTTGTAAGGTTTCCCGGCACGGTCGGTCTGAGGTAACGGTGAGGGAAAGTGTGTCGAAGGATTGTAATTCAGAGAGCAGTAGCTCTCAACATCCCAGTTCCTATCAGACGGCCCGCTCCCTTCCTTCTAGCGAGCGATCTGGTTGTTGCCTAAATCTGGATCAATGTTAGGATTCTTTATACTTTTGGGGATATGGGATTCCTTATATTTATGTAAAAGGATCCTTTTTTCTTCCTGGGGTAATGTGGGCCAAGAAATATGTAGGATTTCCTTAAACGGACCCTGCCTGAGGAGTCTATCGGCAGGGGCCGCCCAAGCTTGCTCCCACTGTTAGGCGCCCATGCTTGCATCCTCGAACCTAGTCTTTCGTGTCTCTTGCGCGGCCCGGATGCTCAAAAACAAGTTTTTAAGGAAGACCCGTCCCCTGCCTGATGCCCAGACCTTAAACCCTAAACGCTTTAATCCTAAACGCTAAACTGTTTAACCCTAAACCCTGACCCCCTTAACTCTTGGCCCAAAACCCTTTAACCCAAACCCAAAACCATTTAACCCTAAACCCTAAACTGTCCCACGGATTTTGCAACACGCGCCGGCAGACAGGCCTGGGTACCCACTTCCATTGCATTCGTCCTCATGGCGCCTTGGAAGTGTGATTATCAGGGCCTACTTCAGGGTTGAGGGTTTTGGGGCCTACTGTGGTATAACTCCAAGAAGATCATGTCTTTATGATCCCGTTATATATATATATGTATATGTATTTCTCTTCTTGGAGGAGACTCCGCATGCTAATCCTTTATGCCTCTGCATGATGCGAAGGCCGTGGTTTCTTGTCTGGTTTTGTGTGTTGGGCTGCCAGACAGTGGTACAGGCTCCTTCTGGTTACGTCGCGCTGTTCGGCCTGGGGTCACTGCATAGAAAAACGAGGTTTATTCAGCAGATACTTTATAAGGAAATGGTAGTCAAAATTCGGAACTCTTAATCATTGTGGCAGACGGTTGAGGGCTACATGGATAGCCTGAAGCTACTCTGCAGTTCACAGAATACCCCCGGAACCCATTGGATAGATGGAGATTGGTCCTTCCAGAGCATTCCACTGGGAGCAATCTGGGGAACTCCCATGTTTTGAAGGCACGCTCATGACACCTCAAGCTTCATACGGGCCATCGCTTGCTGCTTCGGGTAGACAGCTGGGCCTGCGCAGTCGCCATTAGTCGGTTACATTACTGGTAGTATTTGTCCTGCTATGACTATTACAACTCGTAGTGGCAGCACCAATGCAGCTGCTGTTGTTAGTGTTACTATACATGTAAGGTGATGATCTACGCCACTGGATCCGTCTCGGGTGGTAACCTGAATCCCGCCGTGTCTCTGGCACTGGCGATCTGCGGCAAGCTGCCATGGGGCAAGCTGCTTGCCAGCACGTGGTTTGCGGAAAGGCTCATATAGTTAGCAGGTAGTATTGACATGTAGCGTTAGTAGCCGGGCTGGTGTAGTCAGGACATACAGGGGGGTTTCCGACTCTTCAGGGTCCCTGTTTTGGAGGTCCCCGCACGGATAAGTATGTTGTTTGGCGTATACAGAGGGGAGCCTTATCTTGGGAAAATCCCAAATCAGCGTGTTTCTGGCCCACTTACATCAACTACTCCTCAACGTTTAAGCAGGGATTGAATGCGGCCCTTCTTGGCATTGCTCGGACTATTTGGCCGCTCTTGTCTCGGCGCCCCGCATTGAAACTATGATGCGATATGTGGTGCTGCTGTTACGTAAGTTTGGCGTTCTCTTCGTTGATTTGCTTCTCCTGCTGATGCAATGCAGAATATCAACTTGCCCGGGTGGCTGTGAGGCGTAGACAGATGGTTGAGACCACCCGATGCATGCTAGATGCTGATCAGCGCCACTATGCATCTTGTGGGGGAAGCCACGAGTCCTGAAGGTTACATGGGGGGCGGGTTTTCGGAAGTAGAGTGCTGTGTGAAAGATTTCAACATACAACAATCTGTTTTGGGCTCCCGAAAGGGGAGCCGCAAGTTTTGGAAACTCCCACACGTCTGACAGCGCGCAGTTATCATCTAGACTTCAGTGTCATCATCTTGGTGAGCCTTTGCAGATTACTACTAACATCTTGACATTTTCTCCCTGCTTCTGGAAGTGTTATTAACAAGAGTACCGCGGCTGAAGTTGGAGCAGCGACGCCGACGCCGACGACGACGACCATCATATTGTTGCTCAGCAGCTGCTGCTACTGCTGCTGCTGATGCTGTTGCAACTACTGCTACTGCCACTGCCGCTGCTGCGACGACGAGTTATGGGATATTTGCCTTTTTTGAAAACCCAAAGATTTCAACGCCTGCTTGGAGATTCATGCTAATCTTTGCCCAATCACAATTGCACTTTTCATCCTATTCATATGAGCCAAATGCTTGCAAGTGGGCTTGAAGCAGCAACTGTATTCGGATTATAGTTATCTATGGCAACTACAAGAGGGGACTTACCATGCAGAGACCTTACATAAGCCTTATATTCCCATCATATCACCTCCCATGGTCCTCATATACCCTCATATACCAATTGGTCCTCAGAGTACCCCAGTCCCAAACGCTAAAACCTAAAAAGGCGGATAATCACCAGGAGTATTGTCTCAGGTTCCTTCTTTTCTTATCGTGTAACTGTAGTCCCTGGTATAGCATGAAATCATTTCTCTTGTGGCTCTAGGTTTCTAAAGGAAGGATCTATGATGTAGATCCCTAGTGGCACTGTGTTGGACAAACTCAAAATAGTGCCCTCGATCGCAAACCCTAAATCCTAAACCCTAAACTTGAAGCTGGCGCAAAGCAGATGAGGATGATGACTTACTGGATGGTTCAGCTGGTTGGAGGCGGGTAGCTTCCAGATTTTTTGTTGACCAGAAATGACAGCTAGGGATTACATAGGGTATTTAGCGATACATGGGATACCTGGGGTTGAGGTCATCATCCAGGAAAGGGAAACAGGAAGCTACTGTTTATTCAGAGTTTAGGGTTTGGGGTTACATGCAATGAAAAAAATTGTCCCCAATCATGAAGAATCACATGGAAAAGAGAACGGAAAATAGAATGGCAACCGGGATCTTAAAGTCTCAGAACCCCAAACCCCAAACTCCTCTGCGAGTCCCTAAAATCATGGGTTCTTCCACAACTTCCTGCGCTCCCCCCTAAAAATTAGTTTGATTAGGGGGGAACCTAATGACCTAGGGTTTGGTAGTACAGCGGGGGGTGGTAGCGGAACCCATGAAGTTTATTTTGCAGTCCGACGTCTTATGGAAATGCCCATATGAGGCTTCGGGCTTTTGATTATAGCTCTTGCTGGAAGGTTCCTTATGTTAGTGAATGTAATTTTGCATGCGGTGTTCACTTGGGGGGAAATTACCAACATAATTAACATAATCGTGTCAGCTTCCTTGCACAAATTTGGTATAGTGCATTTCACATAGACCTGAAAGCAGTATGATCAGTGATTTAGGCCCCTGCAGTACCTGAACTCTAAACCCTAGACCCTAAACCCTGGCCAACAAATTCTGTGTAGATCCGGCTTTGGGCTGCTCCCAAAAGGCAGCGGCAACTTCACCGTTTCAAGAAGGAAGCCCAAAAGGGGCCCTGCAAAGAAGACTGAGCTTTTGAAGGGTTGTTATGCGGGCTTCCATGTTTGTTTTGCGGAAGCTAAACCCTTTTAAAAAACCTAAATCCTGACTAAACCTAAGCCTTAAATCTGACCCCCTAAGCCTTGCTTAAAAGTAAAACTCGTAAATACGCGAATTTGAAACTTGGAACCCGAAACATGGTCCTACAAAGAATGCAGGGGGCCAGTCCAGAAGGGCATGGGGTTCCGTGTTAGTTTGGGGGTGGTAGGGTCTTTCAAATTTCTGGCTGGATGCTGGATCAGGTCATGCATTCACGAGGGAGAAGCTGTGTATCCGTTGCAAGCAGGAGGCATATTAAAGCAAGTGAAGGCAACGTGGTGTTTCGGAGCAACTGTCCGCAAGGCAGCTGTTGTCATACATGAGCACGGCCGTTAAGTCGGGTACATGATAGATGCGCCCTACTGCCCCTTGAGAGCTACATTTGGTTCGCAGAGCCTGCTCAAGCTTACATCTGAAGCTCCAAAAGAACTTGAGGCTTCATCGGTTCTGCTTTGTTCCGTTTGGTCTGCTCGCCTGGATTTGTGCCTTGGCGAAGATTTTTCGGCCTTTGATATATGCCTTTACAAGGTTACAAGTCCTCTAGCACAGGCTAACGGCTAACATAGAAACATGCAGCCCAACCACATGATTCTACTGCAGTTCTTTAATTTGCAGTACTAGACGACGCATTGTGCTTCACAACCCTAGGTCGCATCTACACGGCATGATACCCTGAATTCACCCCTAAACTTCTCACGGGCATGTAGAGCCCTCTTCTAGAGTGGGCTCCCTAAATTCTCAACCCCAAACCCGAAGTAGTACCCCTTGGATCTTGCATGCTCAGATAGGATAGGCAGGGCTTACTTTTTGAATTTTGAGGTCCATGGGCAATTGTACTTATAACCCATCAGCCCCCTAAGTCCTTTAAGACAGTTTAAGGTGGTTGTAACTACAGTAAAAAGTAGGTTATAAGTCATAACCACCTATGGGACCTATTAGCCTCCAAGTATGGGCTTCCGATTTGAGGTCTTAGAGCTGGTAGGTTTCGGGTGTTGACTTGGGTTCAGTGTCGGTGATGAGTTCGGACCCCAAACGCCAATGTTGGAAGCCTTGCGACCCAAACTTCCAGGTGAGCTCAGAAAGGAAAGAAAGCATGTTTGGGGTTTAGGGTTTAGGGTTTGAGAACAATCAGGTCGTTCTGCGAGAAGCGGCGGTAGTCTGACAGGAAGCCCCAATTCCCACAAATGCTGAATGAGGCTTATGCAAAGATGCCCTGCATGGGCTCCCTTGGGCAGCCAGAAATCCGCAACCGAGCCCTAAATCCTATGCCATTTCTCAAACAGATGCAGAAAGGGGCGACAAAAAATCTAGCCCTTCCCTCGCTGGCCTTTGCAGCCTCAGGTCGTAGTAGCTCCCATCAAGCCCTTCGGTGCTGGCTCCTGCTTCTTCGCGGAGCTCATCTACACGTTTGTGTGCCGTGGCGTCAAGAGGAGTAGTAACAGAATAATGCTTGTGGCGCTTGCAAGCAGGGAATTGTGGCTATCCCGATCATGGTTTCAACTGGAAGCACGCTGCTAGCACCAGCAGCGCAGTGCCTTTTCCGGTCGTCCATGTCATGTTTCCTTTCACTGAGTATAGCTGGGACCCGTCCCCAGGCTTCTATACCTGCAGCAGTTTGTTCCGCTTTGGGACGGTTGCCTTTTGTTTTTCACGTCCCTTCCGGTCAGATCGCTCCCCTGCTCTTACCATTCATGCTTCCCTGAGCCCCAAGATATCCTGCCTTTTGCGTATGTGCCACGTGCACCGAGCTCACTGGGGTGGGAGAGCGGCCTTCCCTTTTAACCAGCGTTCCCAAGCTTGGTAAACAAGGCAGACGCCTGCTAAGGCCCGACGCTTCATTTCAAGGGAAGACAGGAGATTACGTCTTATTGCAGCTTCCCATGCCTTTCTCCAAGGATTGGAACGCAAGAGAATTTTGGACTTCCTTCCTTGCTTTCCTCCTCTTCCCTGAAGGTAGCCCCTGTTGTGGAATGCTAGCTCATCCACTGCCAGATTTTGTGGGTTGGGGTTTAGGGTTAGGATGATCTGAAAAAGAGGCTATGCTTCACGGTGCTCAACTGCGCTGCATCTCGCAAGAACAATCCCAAGGACCCGCTGTTGTTAAAGCTAGGGTTTAAGGGTTTAGGGTTTGAGGGTTTAGGGTTTTGTGCTCCATAGTAGTAGTAGAACTATATGATGGGTTGTGCAAAATTATGATCTGTTTTCGGGTCCCTTATATAGACCCTTCCCCTAATACTGTAGGGAGCCCCAAAAGGGACCATGCTGCTGGCAACCCCCCCCCCCCTATGAGGAGTGTTAAACTCAGGTATGAGGGATGGGAATCTGGTCCGCTCAAATTACAAACCTGCATGTATCATGCATGCTGCAGGTGGGCGCAAGAACCGACTCATGTAAGCGGTGCGACTATATGCGGGTTTCCGAAGGGTGGGGCTAAAATGGGGATCATCGTATATTGGTGTGAATATCGGGATTACCTCATGGACTGCCGAAACCCCTTTGCAGATGTGAACTTGAAATCCCCAAGTCTTAGATTCCTAAGGAGGAGGGCCTGCATACGTTATTTGCGTTGTTTAAGCACAACCTGTTCTAAGCATTGGAGTTCTTCCCCTTCTTACGCACAGAGATGAGCCTGTCCCTGTGCTGTAATTCTTAGGGTGTAGGGCACTTGGGTTCCTCCATCAGCAACATTAGAGCCCGAGACTTTGAACCGTACATTCCAGGACGACCCAAACCAATTCTATGCCTTGGCTATCGGCTTTACGATCATTGCCGGCGGACATGCCGTAGGTCTGGTGCCCAGGGTGCAGGGTTGGGTACAGGCTTCTTTAGACTTAACGCTGAATCCTGACAGATTCAGAGTACTATATCCTCCTAATCCTACATTTGGGTAATAGAGTTTAATAGAGCTCTCAAACTTAGGGTTCATGGTGCCAGATTTTTTCCTGAGTATTCAAGCTTCTATGGCTATTGGGCTTGTGTGCTTCTTTAGTCTTGGTGGCAAAGCAAAAATGGGAGCCTTCCAAAATCATTAGTCCTTAAGAGGATTCAACCCTCAAACCCTCAACCAAACAGAAAGCGAAGGAGGGCGAGCCAGGACCTGGGGATTACTGAGGGAGTGGACGCGATTAACAGCGCATCCCTGCCCGAACTATACTGATGCTAATTTTGATCGCATCCCCATCATGACTCCTATGTGCTTCCTAGAGTAGCGCTCATATCCCCCGCTCACCCCTAAGCACCAGTAACACTATGAGCCCTAAAGACTCAATCCTCAAACCTGCACCAATAGCTCCACCCTAAACCCTTTTACCCTAAATCCTCAAACCCTAAACCCTAGGAAGCCAGACCCTAAACCCCAAACCCTAAACCTTAAACCCTAAACCCTGAACCCCAAACCCTAAACCTTAAACGCAACCCTAAAACCTAAACCCTAAACCCTAAAACCTAAAACCTAAACCACCAGTAAGCCAGGCGGCATCTCTGGGGCTGCGCTGAACCCCGCCGTGGCTCTCAGCTTAGGCTCCACCAGCGGCAAGGAGGGCAAAAGGGATAATAACAAGATTAGGGTATAGGGTTTTAGGGGTTTGAGCAATTGTAGGGTTTAGGGTGTTTAGGGCTTTGGGATTTTTGAGGTTTTGATGTTTTTAGGGTTTAGAGTTTTCAGGGTTTTGGGATGGCTTTTAGAGCTTTGGCTTTTGGGGTTCTGAGTGTTTAGGGTTTGGGGTTTAGTTTGGGGTTTAGGGTCCTAGAGTTGAGGATAATGATAAGGGTAAGAATAAGAATTAGAGCAACAATTAGAACTGGCAATTTAACGTGTGGGATTTATTGGGGTTTGGGGTGTGGGGGGTTTGGGGGTTTTCGGTATTGGGGTTTAGGAGAGCAGGGACATTCCATACACCCTAAATCCTAACCGCAGACGTCCTGGACCATAAGCCCCACCTTCAGCACTCAGCCCACACAAAGCTTAACCCAACCCCCCCAAACCCTAAACCCCAAATCCTAAACCTTAAAAACCCTAAACCCGATTTACACTCTACGTCCCAAACCCTTTATCCTAAACCCTTAAATCCTAAACCCTAAATCCTAAAACCCAAAATCCTAAAACCCTTTATCCTAAAACCCTAAGCCTTAAACTAGAAACGGCGAACCCGAAAGGAGCTCCACTGGCCTTGGTTCTGGAGCACGGCTGAGCCCCCTGTTAGGGTTTAGGGTTTAGGGTTTAGGGGTTAAGGGTTTCAGGGTTTAAGGGTTTTAGGGCTCAAGGCTAGCGCTTAAGCCCGAAAGGGCGCACATGCATGGGTCTCANNAAAAGTGCGAAGATTTTAGGGTTTAAGGGTTTAAGGGTTTAAGGGTTTAGGGTTTCAGGGGTTAAGGGTTTAGGGTTTAGGGTTTAAGGGTACAGGGTTTAAGGGTTTAGGGTTAAGGGTTTAAGGGTACAGGGTTTAAGGGTTTAGGGTCTAAGGTTTAGAGGTTTAGGCTAGTCCTCGCTGAGCTGGGTCCATGTTCGGAATGAGAACTCCGGAGAAGCACATGGGGGAAAAATTGGAAAACGAAGTGGAATGGGGATTGTACGAGCAAGGTTTAGGGCTTGGTCCATATTAGGAATCTTGAATACTCGTGCAAGTGCAGGGAATTTCTTATGCAACCACAGAGGGATGTTCTTATTCCTAGGTTAAGAAGGACGCAGTTAAGTGGGTATAAGAACAGAAGGGTTTGCAGCTTTGGCTTGACGACCTCGGGTTTAGGGTGTCGCGCGGATATACACGGTTGACGGTTTAGAGCAGGCTTGAATTTTGCAAATACTGGAAAATCAGATAAACATGTCTGCAACGTTTTTGGGGCCATTTTTTATCGGAGCTGGCATCCACATTACTTTGGGTAACTCTGGACACAAAGAACCCAACTTTTGCATTCCATCTACTTGTCGAGCACCACAGCATAGTGAACTATGGTTTTGTGGTTGGTTTGAGCTGCACATTATTGTCAAGGCTATGGTTGCTGGACAACATCCTGCAGGATCCTCCATACATGTACCCATGAAATTGTGCCTTTACCCCGGAAGAGTTGGACCAATGAGTATCATGCACAATATTATGAAAGTATGAAGCCCTGAATATGACCCTTATTATAGACCGATACTGTGTGGGGCCATGCATGGTTTTTTGTTCATCAGCAGTGTAAAGCAGGGTTGACTAGAGCCGGCTTCGCGAGAATTTTGGGAGACAGCTACATTCCTGGGTTCCTCCCATACCCTCCTCCAAGGTTCCTCCTTAATCAAGGTTGCTTAAGGATAATTATGGAATATCAAGGCTAATTCAGGTAACCTGGAGGGGTAGTATAGGGGCGGTGGTAGGGAACTTCTGACAACATGCAGAACTACGGCCTGTTGGGACGACAATTTTGAACCCTAATCATCCCTAAGCCTTAAACCTGCGAACCCCCCATATGTACCCCTATATACCGATATATCCCCTATAACCCCTTTACAGGGAACAACTGTTATCCCCAAACCACCCTAAACCCTTAATCCTAAACCCTAAACCCTACCTGAATTCCAATTTTTTCGGGGAAGACCTCCAGGCTGCTGGGCGGTGCTGTTGCTGCTGGATTCTTCAGGCTGCTCCGGCGTGAGGCAGGGAGGGGCCAAGGGACAGTGCATGCTACTTGGAGGGTCAATGGGAGTTAGTAAGTAGGTTGGGGTTTAGGGTTTAGGGTTTAGGGTCAAGGGGACTTAGTAAGTAGGTTAGGGTTTAGGTTTTAGGTTCAAGGGGACTTAGTAAGTAGGTTGGGGTTTAGGGTTTAGGGTTTAGGTTTTAGGGTCAGGGGGACTTAGTAAGTAGGTGCATAGTAGGGATACCTGGGCTTACTAAATTCGGTATAAGGGTTGCTAACCTATTTACTAAGTCCACCTGACCCTCCAAGTATCTTGGGCTGGTTTAGGGCTTAAGGTTTAGTATAAGGATATGTAGGGAAGTATGACGATATGTGAGCTATAGTCTAAACTGGTCAAGGGGGGGTTATTATGGAGGATTATATAGGGGACTACTGTAGGGGTTATTGAGGGGGATACTAGGAGTTTCGACTATGGCTCACGTGAGGGATTTGGGTTACGATTTTCCGTGGATGCCTAGCATCTAGGCCCTAAAGTGCTACGGCAAAGGGCCTTGGAGCTAGAACTTCAGGGCCAGGGCTTCGAGGGATGCAACGGTATAGGACCCTAATTCTGGAATGTTTCTAGAATGTAGAAAAATCAAGAGAGTATGAAGTCCCTAGTCAGGCTTTTCAAATGGTGATATTTCCAGAACTGTTGCAACTTAAAGGCTCTGGGCGGTAGCTCTGAAGCATGAGGAGCATTGTCAGTAAGGGTAGACTTTTCTGAGGGACCCTCATGTTTTTGACCTTTGGCTGGGTCAACACACGACTTTGCCATCACTGCCAGGAATTCGCTGAAGACGCCACTGACGATGCACGGCTGCAAGGGTGTCTCAGAACCCTGCACGGAATTTCCCTACAGAGCTGTCATGGGAAAGTTTGTCGATGGGGAAATCTCACACCACCTGGGTAGAACTGAGCTCAAGGATTCCAGAGTTGCATGTCGGGCTGTGGGTGGGCACCATGCCACAGGGAGAACGACTGGATTGATGGTAGGTTGGCAGTGCTCTGCCGAGGGTACGCACGAGGGAGTGTGGTTTCCCCACCCATCGAAGTTTTCAAAGATTTCATGCTTCAACACCCTCAGCTTACCTATCTCGACGACACTAATTAGATCCTAAACATGTCTTACATGCGCGTACATATACGTATGCTCTCTCTGTTTCTCTCTGTCTATGTCTCTCTAGAGGTACATTCTGGATACCCCTACTTGGAGGGTCAGGGAGACTTAGTAAGTAGGTTAATAACCCCTATAACCCATATAGTAACCCCATTTATCCCCGTTATTAGCCTACTTACCCCCCAAGTAGTCCCTTTAACAAAAACCTGACTCAGGAGGGCTTGGCAAAGCACGAAGCCGGCCTCGGAACGCGCTGCGGCGCTGAATTCCTTGGGGCCTTCGTACTCACGCTGACGGCCAGAAGTTTAGGGTTTAGGGTTTAGAGCTGAGCTTTGGTGTAAACTTATAGGATTATGGTTTAGCGTTCAGTGTTATTGGGTTTAGTGAAGTGTCGAGGACGGGGCCTCCGTAGATTCGCGCGAATGTTGTTGTAGTTGCATTTCTGCCGTCGCAAGACAAAAGCAAGACACGACATGTGTAAAGGGCATATTGTATTGGTCGGAATCACCTGACCTACGCCGCTTGCATGCCCCAAACGTGACAATCCTTCTGAATTATGGAGGCTCACAGCAAGGGACTCGCTGGGTATTTCGGAGCCCCTCACATGTACCTAATGACAGTGAAGCGCAGTGAACGAGACCTTGAACCCAATTCGCAAACCGTCGTGATGAAAATTGCCAAACAAGGTAACAAGACTTAGGGTTTTGGATCATTCTACTGCTTAACCTTTAGTTTTTAAAGCGTGAGACGGGGACCCCTGCAACCGGAAACCCAACCTGCAGCAGGTGGGCTTGAACTTGGTTGGCAAGTCTCCTGCTGCTTTGGCAATGATTTGCTGTAGGCCAGTTAGGGCGAAAATCAAGTTATATCCACGAAGAAATGATCGGCTAATACAAGCCTTTCGTACTACACTTCGGTTTTTTGGGGAGCACGTTCGCAAGGACGTATCATCCTCAGAGGGTTTCCAATGCACTCCATGTTTCCCAGTACCGAGTAATACACAATCCCCTATGATAGTACCTAATCATACTCCCTCCCCGGTTCCCCTTAAGCACCAGCCAGCTTGTGAAGGGTCATCCATGCTTCATTCGGGTCCTTCTTTGCTAAGATAAACCCTTCCTAGTCCCTAATCGGGACCCCCCAAACCCTTCATAATCTCATTTCTCCCTTGGCGTCCCTGAGGGCCTCCCTGTTTTGAGAGTCCCAATATATAAGATATACCGCCCGGCATTCGTCGTTTCTTGAAGCGAGCGAAAGCCACACACCGTAAGCATTTTGGCGGGGCAATCCTTCAAGCCTTAAGCATCCAATTCAACTGGAGCATGGACCGCGCAGAAACCGTTCCGCCCGCATTTCAAATCGAGGTCCCACAAGTGTTTTGACGTGCTGAAGCAGTCTATTGCAAACCCCGAATACTCTCCTAACTGCCCTGCAGAGCCTGGGGTCTTTGGGAGCAGGTCCACTTGAGGTTGTACCAAAATTCTGCATCACCTTAAGTACACTAGAATACTATAAGTCTCAAGGTACAATTACAATGTACTTATGTTCCCCTTAAGTAGATAGAATATGGCTTTGGGTATATTATAATAAGATCCCCATACACCCCATATTCTCTCTACTTCAGGGCTACTATACGGTAAGGCAGGATTTTTAGTATCGACTGTAGTGGGACCTCATGAAATCTCAACTCTGGCTTCCTATGGGCGTTCAGTCTGAGACTCCATACAGACTGCCAGCTGCTATAGGGGCCTAGGGTTTAGGGTTTAGGGTTTAGGGTTTAGCATTTAGGGAATTACCAATATTATGGTTCCATATTCCTGATATAATTGTGGTCTATGGTACCTCAAATGGACCTCAAATGATATTGGTGATGATTCAGGCGCCTTGTAGTAGGTGCCCCAACAGGCTCCTCTAAGTCCGAAGTCAAGCTAAGGCCCCTATCTTCAAGCTTGGGTTTCCTGACCTCTACATGGTAGTTTCCCAAAATAAGGAGACCCTAATATAGACCCCAAAATACTATAGTCCTTTTTATAAGGACCCCCAAAAGGGTACCCCCAATTTTGGGAAACCCCCACATGTTGAATTTACAAGCGACCTTCAACCCTAACTTCTAAATGCTGAACCTCCAGGCCGCAGACACGCAAGCGCTGACTTTACTGGGAGAATTTGCACCCTTGACAAGATGACAGACAATCCTCCCGCTTGCACCCTGATTTCTGCGATGAGGGGCCCTGGAGTTAGCTCACCTACTATATTGAAACCCATTAATCACGCCATCATACCTTTTTGTACGTGTCTGAAATTAGGTTCCATAGATCGCTGAAAGCATTAGGGTTCCATAAGGTAGAGTCTAAGGTCTAGGCCCCAGAAGCCCCCTTACCTTGAAGCCTGTGAGCCCTACAAGTAGCACTCAAAGCCCAAAAGCCCACAACCTGTGACCTGTACCCTTAAGCCCAGTAAAAGGCTACTGCCTTCTCCGCTGCGGCCGCGCTGACTTGCATGATCTATTCCCTCGGCGCCTTGATCCTTCATATGGATTTCTAAGTGCTACGGTCCATGGAATCCCCATGAAATCCTTCATGGGGATCTCCGGAAACCAGAATCCCTTGGTGATCTTCATGTATGTATATATATGTGTATATATAAGTATTAGTATTCCCTGTGTGGCCTTGAAGGGTGCACCTCCCTATCCCCGGAGTCCTGAAAGGGAGCCTTTCTGAGAGTCGGCCTATACATTGCTCAAATTCCAGGCTCCTGGTACCACAGTGATCTGTTGGGGGGTTCTCAACATGGTGGTTCGTACACGTGGGGCCCTCTATGGAGGAGGGCTGCCCACATCATTCATGGTTACCAAGGGAATACATAAGGCTCCCTGTGGTAGTTCAACATGTTCCCTAGACATGCCCCACCAGAACCCTGTGTCTGGTACCTAATTAAGAACTTGTAGGTAGCTCAGATGTACAGTTTCCAAAGGTGGCAAGGTCAGATTCTCCATCTACGACCTCCATCATGTTTGTTTCGTGTTTGGTGTTTGGTGCGAACACGTGCTTTGTTTGACAGGGTGTACCAGATTTCATACCAGTAGCCTAGCGCTCAAGTACTAGCACAAGAGTGATTCTATAGCCGCAGCTCCTCCTCCTGTCCTGACTCCCAGTGAACATTGACCCTCCTTACATGCAATGACCCAACCCCTGCCTTCTGGAACTAGAACCATACTCATGGCAAAGTGCGTAGTACTAAGCAAGGAAGGAGGAAATCATACCTTAGATGAATACTGTGCCAGTTTCTGCAATCCACCAATTCTGCACCAATTCTGCGCTAGCCCCTTCCAGTTCCTAAGCTCCCAAACATAGAACCCTAAACCCTAAACCCAGAAACCCAAGCCATCAAAGGCAATATCTCCGGAGCCCACCTGAATCCGGCGGTCACCATGGCAGTGGCCCTGCGTGGCAAGTGCACAGCCAAAGATGCAGCTACTGGGCTTTCCTTCAGTTGAGTAGTATTTTATTTGGGGATACTATGGTACCCACTATAGAGTAAGATTCTATCCTCCTTTTGGGGTATAGTATTTTATATAAGGATTTTTATCTTACTAGGTTCAACCACCAAAAAAAACACTACTCAGTTGGGGTGGGGCTCCGGGTCTGAGGTTCTGAATTTCCTGCCATCCCCACGAAATGGGAACTTTTTCAAAAGAGCATCGCTTGTAGGTTTCTTAAGGGGGAGCACCTAGAGTCATCGTCTAATCCGGCGCACATCCCAAGGGTCCCTAAAGAGTACGCCCGCCCTGTTTCCAGGATCAGGATTCGGCAGTTACCCTGGCGCCGAAAAATCTTTCATGACGCTAGGCAAATGTGAAGGAGCTCATGCAAATCAGGAAAGTCCAGACCCCAGAATACTGACAGGTAGCTTCAAGTGGGGTTCAGATAGTTCAGCTATAGGTATAATTTCAGTCAGGATGCCCTCAACCCAGCTTGTAGCTACCTAGCCTAGGTCTTGGGGTGTAGGGCTTAGGATGCTTCATAGTATCTCAAAGAAACTGTAAGCTGTAAAGCTTCCAGCACTTTGGACTGGGCCCCTTTCCAGGTGAACTTGAATGTTTATATCGGTATGCTCCATAAATAGGATCCCCTAAACCTTAAAACCTAAACCCTAAACCCTAAATCCTAAACCCTAAATCCTACCCTATTGAAAGGTTCTTTCTGAGGCTGGGAATTTAGCAACTTGTGCGACTCGAGTTGTCGATTGTGGATGTAGGCTTTGCTTTGCCTTGGAGGGGCTTGGCTCCGTGACCCCTAGGGTTTAGGGTTTAGGGTAGGTTTAGGGTCCTTAACCCCTAGGGTTTAGGGTCCCTAACTTCTAGGGTTTAGGGTCCCTAACCCCTAGGGTTTAGGGTTTAGAAGGTTTAGGGTGGCACTTTCAGACATATCTGTTGGATTCCTTATTGTTTTGAGGGAGCCAACTTCCAAATATTTTTCGGCGCCTTTGAAGCACGACCCCGACCGTTCTTGCCGTGCCCGAATTTCAGAAGACCTGGACCGTAAGACTTGAGTGCCAGATATCCTAAACCCTAAACTCTAAACCCCCTGTTAAATGAGCTTTGACCTGCCTTATGGCTTTCCTATAAGTCGTCTCATCCCTAATAGTCATCATATGGTAGTTTCCCAAAATAGGGGGACCCTAAAATATCGCCTCCAAAATGGCACCCCCCAATTCTTGGAAACCCTCATATCCCTGGCAAGCGAGGTTTGCTACATGATCTCCCAGCTGTTTGCCGGACTGCTCGCTGGTGTCTCTTTCGCCTTCTTCCACATGTCGTCCGCGAGTCCCAGCTGATCAGAGGCGGTTCAGACTTTAGGATAAGGGTTTAGGGTTTAGGATTTAGCGTGAGAAGAACAGGAGAACAGGAATCATGGGTAGCAGCGCAAAGTACATGATAAGGTATGGTTTATTATGATTGCTACTCAATTGCTGCGGGGTTTTAGGAAGTCAGGTCTGGGGGCGTTGCTTCCTGAGCCGATAGGGAGAGATTTGCCTGTATGGTCTGTCAAACCCCCTATGTCAAGCGGATGCAAGGGTTTAGGGTCTAGGGATTTTGCAGACTCGCGAGGGTCTTGTTCTGGGGTAAGGGCTAGGACGGCGCCATGCCTCAGAGAGGAGGAGTTAAGCAAGTAAGCTTGCAAGTGGATGAATGTGAAATCGATTGTGGATGATGGCAAGACCTGCTGCTAGCAGGATACATTGCCACTTCGTGGGATTTACGGGTGTAGGCCTTGTGGAATGCCAGTCCTTTTTGCGTGCATCTGAATGGCGGGACTGGCTGTTTGTGAGGGCGATAAGAGTGATTTCAGCTGTACTGGGCAAGAGGGCAGATGATGTTCTCGTTCCGCTTAAGCAGTAGACATCATGATGGTAATCCACACCATTTTGGTGACTAAGCCTTATCTCCGATCTGTATATGGCTACCCAACGAAAGCGCGAGATGATTCTTGATGGATTCAGACCTGGCGAGGGTGTGGAGGGTTCCAGGTTTCAGAATGTAGGGTTGGAGCTTAAAGGAAGAGGGACATCCAGCAAACAAAATGGGGACGACATCTAAGCATTCTTTGGACAGCAAAAGAAACAACTCTAGTGCGATTTGTTTAAGGCATTCCGGCCAAGATTTTGCATGACTTGGGGTGTAATATTATCAATGTGGAGCGCAGTATTACGGCAGTAGTGTCAGAGTTTCTTGAGCATGCCGTAGTTTTACTAGGTTTGAGCACCTGGAGCCCAAGCAACGTTTGGGACGGAACTACTTGGATAGTCCTTTGACACGCCTTAGGGTTTAGGGTCTAGGGTTTATGGTTTAGGGGTTTAGGGTTTGGGGGCTAAGGGGTTTAGGGTTTGGGGTATTAAACAACACCATACATAATCTGGGCTTCGAAGATGCCTTAAACCCTTACCTTTTGAGAAAATCATTATAGACGCTTGATGGACTAAGTAACTACTGTCCCTTTATTTTACCCCGTGTAGAACTACAGTACCAACCACAGTCCCCTTTATTTTAACCCTATTAGAACTACAGTACCATATTCGAATGATTCAAGCTGCTCCTACTTTAGACCTAGACCGCAAGAGCAGCAGAGGAGCGCTAAGAAGTCGATCTGGCTGCAGCCCGGAAAGCACTACCAGGCAGGAGCTTAGTCTTGGCATTAGTAATCATAGTACCTGTAAAAGTAAAATTAGAAATCAGAGTAGTAGTAAGAGGAGGAAAAGTGGAAGTGGTGGTGGTGGTGGTGGTGGTGGTGGTGGTGGTGGTGGTGGTGGTGGTGGTGGTGGTGGTGGTGGTGGTGGTGGTGGTGGTGGTGGTGGTGGTGAAAGTAAAAGGTTAAAGTGCTAGCAATGGTAAAGCGGTTTCTGGGTTTACGTTTGGGGGCTCAGGCTTTTCGGCGTAGCAGTGTTGGGCTTAGAAGCCAGGAGCCAGACTCTAGCTGAGTGTAGCTGGTTGGGATGAGAGTGTTTTGTTTTGTTGGCGGTAGCACTGCAAATTTGGGACGTAGGATTCACATTGGAGTTTCTCAGAAGAGGATGTTGGGGGTCATTATCAGGGACCATAGGGAAATATCTTGAGAAACCCCCATGTCCCTGCCTAGATTGGCCCATAGGTACCGCCAGAATTCCTCTCAGTTCCCGAACTTATTGGTGGTGAGCCCTTACAGTAGTCCCCCAAGAATGGTCCCCATCGCCAATTCCTTCGTGCCTCCTAAAATCAAGACCCGAAACCCTTAAACTTGATACAGTCACTCCTGCTTTCTTTCCCATTTCTTCATTCCCGTCTAATCCTTCAAAGCAAATGTTTTCGACGGCGCCTAGGGTACATCAAGGCCCGGAAGCATATGCCATGTTGTCTACTGCCTGGACTCCAAGAGTTGGGTGTTCCCATCTTGCATTTACTTTGAAGCTTGAATCTAATCTCGGATCCATTGGCACCCGCTTGGGGCGGGTTGTGTGGAGGGTCTGGCACAACTTCTCAGGGTATGCTATAGTATACACATTCCCTTCAATTTCATGGCCCATGCAACAGGACCACACTGTCAAGCTCACATTGTGCATTTTGCACATTCTGCTTCAAAGTCTGTGTAGAGACGCATTAACCGCCAGTGGAGAGTTCTCATGATCCATATGAAGCCTTTGAACCCCCAGTGGCAAACCCAATTCCCAATTCCCAAATCCTAAGCCCTCAACCGGAAGGAAGCCTTGGAATCTGTTTTTTATTATGAAATAGGCTTCCTTTTGAGGCGACTCCTAGAATAGAACGATTGCAAAAAGGGCCACACCCTAAATCCTACACCCTGAACCCTTAAATTCTAGAACCCAAGCCTGAATCCTAAAACCGTAAGTCCTCCACCCATAAGCCCCGATAGAATATGTTCTAGTACCTCAATCCGTTGGAATATTTGATGTTAGGATATTGTACTACATTGGGATAGATTGGTGCTGTCTATAAACCTCATTCTCGGATAGTCTGAGCGCTAAACCCTAAATCCAAAACCCTAAAACCCTGAAGTCTAAATCCTCGACCCTAAAAACCTAAAATCGTAAACCCTGAAAAAAACCTTAAACCCTTGGCCCTAAAGCCTGAAACCCTAAAACCCTAAACCCTAAGCCCTATCTGCCGTCAGGTTTGGCAGGCCTGCATGGCAGAGGCGCTCTTCACCATGATCTTGGCTTATGCAACTTGGAAGACATGAGGGTTTGGGTTTAGGATGGTATAGGGTTAGACAGGGTTTGGGGTTTGCGTTTAGGGTTTTTTGGGTTAAGGGTAGGATTTAGGGTTTACGGGTCGGATGTAGGGCTTCGGGGGTAGGATTTAGGATGCATTGAGTGTTGAGGGTCCAGGGTTTCGAATATGGAGCTTAAGGATTGAGTTGTAAGATTTAGGGTTAAAGATTCAGGGTCGAGGGTTTAGGGGCCGAAGCGGTCATGGACTTACTTGTTGGTTCCTGAGGCGAATGGAGGAAGCTTCTGAACCTCCCATGGGCTATAAAGTGAACCATAAAGTTCTTCAGCGTCAGACATTACCTTAAACCATAGTCGCATAATTTCGCGAAACTGGGGAGCACCTAGATTTTCCACCAGAACAATCGGTTCTTAGCATGAAGGGCCCAGGGGAGTGGCCCAGGTCTTGTTGAGAACCTCTGGACTCCTCAGCTGCCACTGTCCTTAGCACGTGTCTGCAGCTTCTACTCTTACCCCACCAGAAAAAGCTCATGATTTGGAAGCATATCCCAAAAGCCAGAACTCTTAAACCCGTATGGAGGTTACGTAAACTGGGGCCCCCAATCTAGATCCCAAAAATCGTTTAATCCTTAACAGAGGGACTCCCGAAACGGGACCCCCAATTTGTAGAAACCTCCCTATGATGCAAGAGCACGAATCCTAAACCCTAACTCCCAAAACACTAACCCCTATATCTTAGAATTAGCCCAACGATACCGTAGAATTAGCCCAGCCGAGGTGGTTCTGACTGTTGCCACCACCGACATCCCAGCGGAGTGGAAGACGAATCTCTACGGACGTTCTGGTTTAGGGTTTCGGGTGCCTAGTTATCCATAATAAACAGCAACTCTAACACAAAGTCATAGGAACTTGGGGGAAAGTAGACTATGATTATGGGCTAGTGGCTGTGTTGGTAGGCTAGAAGTTCAAGCTAGAAGTTAGCTGAACATGGCTTTTGATTTCTGCTACTTCTCTAAGAACCAGCTGAAGCTACAATTTCAATTAGGGTTCCAGGGAAGGTATAAAGTATGTAGATCAAGAAGGTCCGTTGGGTAGGTTGGGGGTTGGGATGTGACATGCAGGCTCCAACTTTTCTGAGACGGTTGGTGTGGCTTCGAGCATACTTTCGCCGGCAATATGAAGGAATAACGCTAGCATACGATAGTAATCGTCAGGACGTTGTTTTACAGGTCAATTAGAAGTGTGGTTGCTTGACATTGTGCATCCTTTTCGGGTGACCATGTTAGAGTCAGAATGACATTCGTGTACGCTAGTACCTGGCCAGGCAACCCAAGTTGAGACAAACAGTTGATGGACGACATGATGCATCACGTGAATCACAGGCGTGAATGGCTTCACCACAGCAAACGTGGCTTCACGACGTGGACGCTCGACCATGGCGATTCACACTCAAGTTTCCTTGGTTTGACGTCGTCACCGAGGGTGTCATCATGCTTGTTATTTTGTTCTTGAACGTGCGGGCATTGCAGTCATCATTGTCGCTATGTGTGTCCGAGCATCACGGATATCATGAATACCAGCAACACTATCATGGTTAATCGTACGTAACGCCATCACGAATATTGGCAACACTATGCTGACTGTGCGTACTGCTGTCCAGCTCTCGTGCTTTGTCCCCATGATGCGGGCGTGCTAGGCATGAAGAGACTTTAGGGACACTAGTAAGGTGTATGCTACCAAGTTTTCGGGACCCCATCTAGTATTTTACATACGCTAAACTACACTAAACCCTCAAAACGCGTCCTATTTCGATGACCATCAGCCCAAACCCCCGAAACCCCAAAGCCCCAAAACCCTAAAACCTCAAACCTTACTGCCCTATAAAAACCTAAACCCGAAGAACCTTAGCCCTGAACCTAGGAAGCAGAATGCCTACTTCGGCCTGGCCATTGGAGCCTGCGACGCCCGGCTTAGAAAGTAACTTGGTACTTCGGAATTATGGGATACCCGTTCTCTACCCCAAAATGCCGTTCATAATAGTTCTAGATTGTGGGGTACCACCCTAAACCCAAAACCCTAAACCCTAAACCCAAGACTGAAGTCCATAATAGTTTTTTTTTCAAGATTTGAGGCCTGGGAGTGAGCGACTTGCATTGTGATTCGTATGGGGTCATGTAGGAGCCTAAACAACTACTAATATTATGGTCCCAGATTCCTAGTCTGATATTAGTATCTCAGACGTCAAGATCATATTGATAAGCATTTAGGCCCCGCTTCAGCCACTGTCCTGAAAAGGGTCTTTTTTGAACAGAAGGGCGCGCTCTTGTGGCCTCAGTTTTGTGGTAGTGGTGAAACTACGAAATAACATTTATAGTTGCTACACACATAATATCATGCTGTTATTACAAGCAAGGTTATATACATCCAGTTAAATACCACAGGGAGATTTAGTACTTTGTTGGTTTTGGTTTGTATAATACGGGCCAGGTAGACACACTCTGATCTATGCCGTTTCCGTTGGGTTCCCATGAAGTACAGGGTTCCAGTGGAATCCGAGACGCGGTCTAGGGATTAGGGTTTAGGGAAACGATTCAATCCCTGCACCATTGAAGCCGAACGTGTGCCACTCACAACTGCCGAAGCCTTCCAACAATTGGGGAAATCGTCACAAGGGTAGTTCCCAAAATTAGGATCCCATTTTGGTACCCCTAGATCTTAGATGCCGTAGCCAAAAAGCGGCTCATAATTTGGGAACTGCCCGCAGGTAGTGCAGGTGTTGCAGGCGTCTCCACCTTGTCAGGCTCTAGATGTGCCTTCCATTCTTACTTTACCATGTCTGCAATACCCCAGCAGCTGAAAACCTCAGGCCTCCAACTTCTTTACCACAACCCCTTAAACTTAACTCTTTACCTGTTAAGCGGCCAGGCCTCCAGACCCCAGACCCCCAAAACTCAAGTTTCCTTGCCCTTACTCCCCAGCCCCTAAAAACTCAGCCGCCCTCCTATCAATGCTTTCAAGGTGGGACCTACCAGTCAAAATTGATATCTATATATCATTCATATAAGCCCCATATATACGTACATTCTTTGATTCTAAACTTCCCAACCACTGCAGCCCCAAACCCTAAAACTGAACCTCTCCAGGTGACTGTCGGCGGTTTCGCCTCCGGCGCAATCTCCGGAGGCTTTGATCTGGGTTGGAAGGTTTAGGGTCTAGCGTTTAGGGCTTAGGGTTTGGGGCTCAGGGTCCAGGGAGCCTAGGGCTTAGGGTCTACGAAGTCTAGGGCTTAGGGTCGGGGGCCTAAGGGTTTGGAATGTGGATCTCATAGGATGCCACCCGCAGCCCTCCATCCACGTAAGGTTCATCTGATATGTTATGTCAGCTTACTTGGGGTTGAGGGGCTTCTTGCCGGAGAGAGGATATATGGGATCATATGAATCTTGGGGCTTGGGGCTTTGGGTCTCGGATGCCTCAAATGAAAGGAATAAAAAGGTACGAAATAGCAAGAAACCCAACAGGATCTCTCAACGATTTACAGTTTAGGGCTTGGGGCTTGATGATTCCCCGCCCCTCATAACCGCCGTTTTCCTTGACAATACACATAGCCGTAACACATACCATAACTGTATTGTGTTGAGAATGGTATTGTTGAGCGCGGTGGGGAGTTTTGATATTGGTGGTTGGGGATGAGGGCAGTTCAGGGGCTTAATCAAGGTTCAGGAGGGCGTGGGTGTTGGGTAGAGGTCTAGGGTCTAAGGTTTCGGGGTCGAATAGTCTGCGGATTGCAGTATCGGGATCAAACTGGGTGCAAGCCTAAACGGGGCTCCCAAATGAAAACCCCCAGGAGACCTTAGGGAACCCGGTGGAGCCACAAGGAGGCTAGGGGAGCCCTAGATGGGTTTCAAACCGCGCAGGCACTTGCATGCGCAGCTGCCTTGACCCTTCCCCGCCCATCCGCACTGGCCATGGTGAAAAGCGTTCTGACAACTTCTACCTCAGGCTTTGGGATTGCGGCTACAGGCCTTGTGGCTCCCTGTCAGGAAGCAGATGCGAATCATCTGGGTTGCTGCGAACTTAATTCAAGTTACCGTGGTATGGGTATACAGTAATAATGGGTATCCTTATTATAGTAATTCAGCAAAAGTGTCCTTGCCAGCAACCCAGTCAGGGCTCAAGCTGAGTTTTGACCCCCCTCCCCCCCTCTGCATTCAGAGGGGAATCCTTGTGTTGTTACATTCGTCTACAGGCCTCAACCCCAAGGCCTAACCCTAAACTCCAAACCTTAGAAGAACTCCCAAACCCTGGGTAGTTATCCTGAAAGGGGACTCATTAAGGGGCTGTAGTAATTCCTATAACCCGTTGTGGTAACTCTTACTGTAGGGGGACATGACCTAACCCCTATAAACCTCCATATCGGCCCAGTCCCCACTTCATCCTACATAATCCCTTTCTATATACAATAATTAGACAGTAATCCCTTAGCCCCAAATTCTAGACCCCGCACCCTGTTTTGCAAAACATTCAGGTGAGCTGAACCCTGCCGTTTCCGTCGGTGTGTACATGGGCAACGTGGTGAACCCCGGGCACGCTGGCGTGGCTTGGTACCCGTTTCGAGGTTTAGGGCTCCGGGACGATTCAGGGGTGCGGGGTGTTGAGATCTGTGCTCGGGGTCTGGGGATAGGTGGAGGTCTTGCTCGTGCATAGGATTCAGGCTTGTAGGATTAGGGCTTCAGCTGGGCTCATTTATGAGCTTTGAAGATGAGGACGCTCATCATGAGGAATTTGATAGGGTTGCTTCGGCTGCTTATGAAGTGAGAGCCGCTGGACAGAGAGATCCTGATGGAAGCAGAACCTGTTCTAGGTTTAGGCCCGGCTTTAGGCGCACCTCTCCAACAGGGCTCTCCTGCATCGTGTTTGCGGTAGCTGAGCTAACTCTGTCTTTGCAAAAGCTAGAGTCGCCAGAAAGCTCGGAATCCTTCCAGCAACTTGACAACCCACAAAATGAGGACCAACATGATCACTTGGATTGTGCCCTTCGTGAGAAGGATCTTGACACCTCAGAGCTTTTTTGCAGGTACACAGCAGCGCTCCAACAGTTCTGATGTAAACCTCAAACTTGCAAACTCCTTGCAGCATAAAGGAGGCTTAGAGCAGGAACCACAATGTCGCACACCCCCAGCCTAAGTAGGACAACTATCAAGTTACAACCAGTAACAGCCTATAGCCCCCAGTCCTTATTGATAGCAACGTAGATTGAACCAGTGCTCTGTAGACACCTCTGCCGCTAGGGTCTCTAGTGCATCCCCATACAAGCACCCTCCCTATGGCCCCCTCAAAGGGATGCTGAATTCTTTCGTTAATTACCTATCTATCCCCTGGCTGAGGCCAAGCACTGAAAGAGTTAGGGTTCAAGGTTTATGGATTTCGGGTTCGAGGTTTAAGGCATTGAAATCCTCAACTGACCACCTAACAAGTTCAGCGATAAGATGCACTCAGACCCGCTAACTATTCGACGCCAGCTTTCATCGAGGCATGGAATGTCCATGCATTCGCGAAACAATTTGCAATATCGAACAACAGCATTCCAAGCCGCGAGCCACCCATATCGCGCAGCGATTGCAAGGGGAATGCATTTTTCCGATATAGCTCCAGAGCAAGCGCCTTAAAGGGGGTGAAATAGGGACTACTATACGGTGCATTCAGGGGGATACTAGGAGTTTAGACTATAGCTCAGCTGACAAACTTGTCGAGGTGGGCCCAGTTGGCAACTTGTTCCTCTTCATGCTGTCAGAGGCGGGAGAAGCGTATGATGGATTCAGGGTTTAGGATTTGGGGTTTAGGATTTGCGATTCCGGGTCCAGTGTTTCTGGGTCCAAAAGTTAGAAACCACAAAGGTTGGGAAACAGATGCTGTAGAAGCCTGCATGATTACCAATATTTTCCTAACAGTTCTCACAGCATTGTGGTATACTATATCTGCAAACCTATTCCAATTAGACAGGCCCCCTGAACCCTAAACCCTAAACCCTAAACCCTTTCCTTTACCTCTACTGCAGCTTTTGCTCGAGGGGTGGGGGGGGGTGGGGGGGGTTGGGGAGGGTGCCAGCTGTTCCGGTAAACCCTTTCGTTCGGGAAGTCCATCAGGGTTTAGGGTTTGAAGTTTAGGGTCTGGATCCGTTGTTTGCAGATAGTTTGGTCACAAAGCATGGCCAAACAACAGGTAGGGATTGCGCGACCTCTAGTTGGATATTTTCGGGTAGTTCCAAGTGGGGCGGCAACACTGCAACACTCTGAATTAAAGTATGATTTAGGGTTTGAGTTTGGGGTCTAACCAGATAATTAGCTCCACCCATAATTCCATACATGCTTGATGGACCCCTACATGTCATTGCGTGTATGTTCGTTCAACTTCGCATTGCTCATGGATCTACAAGTAGACTTGTCGGCACCAGGTGTACATGCTAAATCCACGTCTTAAACCTTAAATCCAAATACTAAACACCAGCTTCTACAACCCCAGCTTAAAGGTATCCATGCACCTCCTGAGAATCTTACAGATAATGGATGGAAACACCAGGAATATGGGTGGTTAATGAAATTCAGGGGGCCGTTCTGGAGTCCTTAGAGCAGGGATGAGCATAGCTGGATGTATACAAGGTGGACCCGGTTTTTGGAAGCCCCCATAGAAGGAAGCTGTTGAACTACCATCAGCTCTCCACTAGATCCTGTCCCCTAAGCCTAAAGCTTCTGCCACATCTGGGCCAAAACCCTACAAAACCCTACAACCTAAATCCTCGACTCTAGGCTGAACAGCCTAAAGCTTGAGCGGCTGGAACCTCACATCCTAAAGCCTACGCCGAAACAAGCTAAATCCTAACGAATCCTAAACCGTGAATCCTAAAGCCCGAACCTGAAGGTCCTAAAACCTAAGTCAAAAATAACATGGAACCTGAAAGTGCGCTCTTCGTGGACTACTGTCCCTGGCAACGAACTTAGGTTGGGTTTCATGCATTTCATGTTAGCTTTGCTTGGTGAGCGTAGGCCCTAAATCTTCAACCTACATCTTGAAACCCTAAACCATTGACCTCAACCCTTAGACCTTAACCCTTGACCTCAACCCCTAGGCCTTAATCCCTTAAACCCCAAGCCTAACATCCTTAAACCCTAAACCTTATCCCCTAAAACCCCAAACCGCATATAGCCTCTTCAGAGGCAACCCTAAACCCTAAACCATCAACCCTACACCCCAAACCCTACACCCCGAAGCCCAAGCCCAAACCCCAAACTCCTAAACCTTAAACCCCCAAACCCTAAACCCTAAACCCCAAACCCCAAATCCTAAACCCTAAACCCTAAACTCTAAATCAGATCTTCGGTGGCATCCTGGCCTCCGGCATCTTCCGCCTGACGCACGGCGCGACGTCACCGGCCGCGGCGGCCAAGGCCCACGGGTCTAAGGAACTTTCAGGCTCCTGTAGGGGAGTATATAGGATTATATAGGGTTTAGGGTTTAGGGTTTAGGATGGGAGTTTCCCAAAATTAGGGGTACCATTTTGGGGGGTCCCCATAACAAGGACTATAGTATAATTTTGGGGTCTACATTGGGGTACCCTAATTTTGGGAAACTACCATATAGGATTATATAGGGTTATATAGGGTTTAGGATTTACGGATTAGGGATTTAGAGTTTAGGGATCAGGCTTTGGGGTTTAGGGATTAGGATTTAGGGTTCAGGGTCTAGATCCCTGAAAGGCAGTTTCTATGGGAGATTTTGTAGGGGAGTATTACAGGGGTTACAAGGAGTTTAGACTATAGTTTATGTAGGGGTTAGATAGGGTTGTATAGAGGTTACATAGGGTTCTCTGGGGATTATATAGGTGTTACATGGTATATAGGTTTCCATAGGGATTATATAGCTTTAATTTTGAGGTTATATAGGGAATATTTGGCCCTAGCAGGTCGGAGTATCTTCTAGTGCACCTTGTATGAAAGAGTAAAGGCGTCTTGTATCTTAGTGATGCCACGCCAGACTCCAAACCCTAAACCTAGTTTTAACCCTAAACCCTAAACCGCTTTAAATTACAGGATAGTGGTGGTGTTGCGCCTTCTGCGTAGGGCGGTGTGGCAGAAGGGAGGATGATTTTTTTGGGGTTTGGGGATCTACGTGACGAAGATACTATGACATATTATACTGTACTATCATTTACATTACAATCTAGTAGAATATATATTTCTCATATTCTGGTCAAATTACAGCCACCTCATCTTGGCCGTGCTTCAGTTCTTGGAATTGGGTTATATGGGGGGCATTATATTGGGGTGTTATATTCGGGTAATGGAAAAGAAAAGGAGACTACCAGAATTATGGGGATTATATAGGGGTTCAAAAGGCAAATTTCTTGTTGTGCCGAGGGGACGAGAAGGAAAGGACGTGTTGAATGTTGGAGTTTTGCCATGGTAAGCGGTTTATTGTGCAAGGACTTACAAGGTTAACGATTGTCAGCAGAAGAAGAAGAACAGTTCGAAGACACTTAGAGTGATAGTCAGCCTATCACAAACTGAGAGCACTACAGTAGGCCAAGGACAGCTTCATGACATCATAGTATACTTCTTGCTGTCTTTACCGGAAGTCACATGCCCCTGCACCAAGAGTTCTGTTGCATTCTCACAGTAAAGGTAGTTGCAACATATTTGGTAGCTTCCCAAAATAAGGGAACCCCAATATAGACCCCAAAATACTATAGTCCTTGTTACTGGGACCCTTTAAATGGTACCCCTAATTTTGGGAAACCCTATTTAAGAGTTTCAAGCAGGCAGCTCCTTGGCTCTCAGACTGTCCCCTCCCAAGTGAAGTAAGAAGACCTGCTGGTATTATTTGCGGGTAACTCACAGTTGAGTAGTATTTTATTTGGGGATACTATGGTACCCAATGTAGAGTAAGATTATATCCTCCTTTTGGGGTATACTATTTTATATAAGGAATATAATCTTACTAGGTTTCAACCACCAAAACAAACACTACTCAGTTGGGAATGGAGGGTAGGTGCCTGAAGTTGTCCCTACACCCGTAACCCCCTTCCAACTCCCTAAGCCCCAAACCCTAAGCTGTAAACCCTAAATAGCATAGGAGTTTTTTCGAAATGTGATCACTATACACTCTTAATCTGCGTTGCTGTTAAGGAACTTAAATTCAGTACCATAATGGGTATATATATAGTAAATAATAGGGTTTCCCCAATATAGTAACTTAAATTAAGTTCCATAACAGCAACCCAGTAATAGCACGCCCTAAAATCCCTGTCTCGCTGAGATCCCCAGTGTGTTCCTCTTGTGAGAAATTTCCCGTACGATCTTACCAGGGGTTGGTACGGAATAAGGAAATAATTTTTTTTAGGGTTATATAGGAATTACGTTTTGGGTCATCCCCCTCCAAGGAACTGTCCTTAAAGGGGTTGTATTCAGGGGCTATTCTAATTCATATTATCAAACTGTGGTAACCGTTACTGCAAGGGTTGAAGAGCCCAAATGATATTCCGTTATTCCCTACCAAATACCAGTGGGCAGTTGTGCATGTCTCCATTTTTTTTTTTCCCCTCCCCCCAGGCCTGAACCCTGAAGCCCCTTTACAGGGTTTAGGGTTTAGGGTTGGGCCCCTAAAGGAGGCTAAAGGATCCCAAACCTGGAACACCCCTCGAAATGACCCGGCTACTACTACAGTGGGGCAACTTAGGGAATATTTGCTTTTTCGATCCTCTTTGGCGGTCCAGACCTATACCATACGTACATATATGTATATGTAACTGCTGAGATTATGGACAGCTTCTCAATTACCCTAGCGTAGTATGACTTAGAGTTATCCAGGATTGTCAGTATCGACGGTAGCTTGATTGTTCCTTTCTATGCCTTCGTGAGTAGTAGACCCTACAGCCCTAATCCCCTAGACCATACAGCCTTAAACCCCTGAACCCTCAAGTTGGATACTAACTTCCCTATGTACCCCTATATATCCATATGTACCCCTTTATATCCACCCCTAAACCCTAAACCCTTGATCCTAAACCTTCCACCCTGTATCCTAAACCCTAAACCCTGAATATTCTTATTCCCTCGCATTGCAAGGAGGAAGGCGCTGCCGCCAAGGATGCAGAAGCTCCTCCACCCAGCCACTGAGTTTGGCTTGAAGGGTGGGGCTTGTTTTAGGGTTTAGGGTTCAGGGTTTCAGGTTTAGGGTTTAGGTCTTGCAGGGGCTACATACTGTAAGGATTACTTGGACTTTGGTGATGCGAGAGTTTTGCATGATTTAAGCTTTTTAATTTCGAGTACTGCAGTTCAGCGATAGTTCAGGGGGTTCTTAGATTCATGGGTCGTTCAGGGTAATCTAGTTGGAGTTGCAACCCAAAAACAACCAGATTCCGAAGTGGGCTTTACAATTCCACTTTATTTTCCATTTTCTTTTCCATCTGATGCTCCAGCAATACTCTCCTTATACATCCATACATAACCCCTGTACAATCCCTATAGACCTTGTCTATTCCACAGGTATCCCCTTCATGTATCTCCTACACATTTACTGTATAGCTACTGTCAATACTAGCCGAATTAAGGGGCCCTTAACAGTGGACATAGGGGTCCCTATTGTAGTTGAGTCTAATCCTTTACCTTGTCCCTAATAAGAAAACCATGTCCATTAACTTATGTAGGAAATAATATTCCCTAAGCCTTAAACCCCAAACCCTAAGTATACCCCATTAAGTTATGTAGGGAATATTGACTATAGCTCAGAAAAAACCTCAAAGTAGCCACCCCAAACCCTAAACCCCTAAACCCCAAACCCCTAAACCCTAAAACCTTTATTGGGCTACAATTAAAGCCGAGGCCAAGAAGCTCCTAAGGCCGCAGCGCCTGCAGGCGGCGATGAGGAGTTCGAGGCGCAAGAAACAAAGTTCAGGGCTATAAAAGTTGCATGGCTTGTTAGGGTTTTTAGGGGTTTGGGGTTTAGGCTTTGGGGTTTGCCGTTTTGAGGTTCGGGGTTGACGGTCTACGTTTGGGGGTTTATTGGGTTAAGTGTTTAGGAGAGAACTTTTGAAACTAGACGGCCCTTGGGGGCCCTGCGCATATGCACGGATTACAGGAGAGTGTCTGGGCGTTCTCACCGAGGCTGATCGAGGCTTGTCTATGGTTGGAGATTGGATTTAGGGGGAAGAGCTCTTCATACCCAAAGAATCTTTCATGGGCACGCAGAAGCCTTTTGTACCCCCCCTATGTCTTCAGGGTCAATCCGCAGAGCCCCCATACTGCTTTTGGAGATTTCCAAGTGAGGGCTTGACAGGTTGGCTGGAAGTACTTAATTGTGTTATCCCTCATGCCCACTGTGTGTCCTTTTTGAGTTATGCCATATAAAGATAGCCTACAAACCTATCCCCTATGCTACCCATTCAAGTATCTACGTAAGGATGCATCCGAGGACAACTAGTTCATGTTGCCCCTTAACCGTAAACCCTAAAGCCTAAATCGCTTATTAGAGCTATCGGGGCTTTCTAGAGTCAGCTTTGCGCATGGACTGCATGCGGGCAAACAAGGCACATAGGGCTTCGTGTAGGGCTTTAGAATTCTGGGGTGAAATTCGGGCTTGGGGCCTACTAAGTAAGATTTGGTTTCATACTTAAGAAGCCCTACATTTGCAAAACCTCCAAGTTATATCTAAGCAATATCCTATAACCCCTTATACTCATTGTTCTGGAGAACGCTGACATATACCTCTCCAAAACTATCTGGGCAGTTACCCAGAGTTATAGCCTACTGGCGTTCAAGGTAGACCCTAAAAGGGTTCTGATGCGAACCCCAAACGGGGAACCCTAAGTAGGCATATTGTCGAATATGAGGTAGGTATATCCTAAACCCTAAGCCCCAAACCCTAAACATATTACTTGTACATGTCTACTATATTCGTGGGGTTCCTTGTTTGCCCTTTAGACCCGAACCCGAGCACAATTTCACTCCCCAGCCTGATAGCCATCTCAAGCAGCCCAAAGCAATGAATTTAGGGGTTCATGTAGACCCATGATTAATGGTTACTTTGGGGTAATATTGGAGTTATATTGGGGTACTGGAAATTAAAATCGAAACTACAGTTTAGGGTCTAGGGTTGAGGACTAGATGGTTTAATGTAGACCCATGACAATACATCTCCTCCTATTATAGGCCTTAATAATGGGGTCCCTATTATAATCTCTGTTAAGGGGAGGGGGTTGATTAATCAGGGGTCTGGGTTAGGGTTTAGGTTTTATGTAGAAACCTGAATCATCAAGAACTATAAATAAGAGCTGGGCTTGCTTAGCAACCCTTGTGTAAATGGATATATCGTGTCCTAAAAGCCAATTAAGCTAGGCTCCATTAGGCCTCTATGCTAAGCCTCATATACCTCCAGCTCAAACGGCATGTTCCAGTTGATTTTCCATTTGATCTCAACTGTTCTCATTGGCTATGCCCTAGGCAGTAAACATTAAACTTTCCTTAACCCTATGGTTTACTACTCATCTTTATAGATACCTACACACTATACATCCCGATATATCCGCCCCACCTAAACCGTAAACGCTAACTCAAAACTGCTGATGTGAGGCCTGAGCATGCGACCTTGGACACTGAGGGCCCAAGAATGGTTGAAGGAAGAAAAAAGAAGCGCTCATGTCTTCGATACGGGTTCCATCGGAGGTTTATTGTGGCGTATGTAGAGGGGTTGTTTAGGGGGTTAAACAGGGGGTGTATAGGGATCTGTTGTGATTTTGACTTGGGAGAGGTTCCCAAGGATTCTGGTATGTTGGAGTTGGGCTCTATATATAAAAAAGTGTATAGGGGCTAAGGTTTGGTGTGTCGGGGATGGTTGGCCAACCAAATCAGAAGCCTTAAAGAAGCTTACTTGGAGGTGCATGGTTTTCAAGTCAGAGGACTAGGGTTACAGCATCCCTTCCTGTAACACTAGGTGACTTCTGGCCAGACTTATAACTACCCTTGAACCTTCAAGTGGCCCAAAATGGCTCCCAATATGTTGTTGTCTTCATACTTACAAAAAGCACCCCCCCCCCAGCCCTAATGTTCAATATTCCCACAGACCTTGTATACTGGGGGTGCATATTTCAAAAAATATGGGAGGGTGTGTTTGATTACTATGAAGGAATATATACCAACAAGTACACCTCTGTAGCTCTTATGTATCTCTAGATCACAGACCCCAAGATCCTATTCGAACTGAATAAACTCCTACTTTGAAAGTCCATGCGGCACTTCTGTCTACATCCAACAGCCTGGTGTTTGAACTTCACCCAGATGCGGGACGCTCAACACCTAGGTAGGGGAACACTCACGCCACGACCAGGTTATAGCCTGTATCCCCTATATGCACTACGTACTATAGGTAACACCTACCTAGCCTAAACCCTAAGCTACCCTAAACTACCCTAAACCCTAAGCCACGAGTGGGATTTGCACTCCGAGGCTTAGTGGTCGCCGCACGCTACTTGGCGAAGAGAGGGGGAATATTCTGGCCACTTCGTGGGGCCCTGGCGCTACTTCATGGTTTAGGGAACTTCTTGTAAAGGGTTGCACTAGGGTTATGATGGGGCTGTTAAGAGGATATCTTACTCAATCCCAAAGTCCGCAGAGCGGAGATGGGGCCGGGGGTTCAGAGGTTCAAGAGGCTCAAGGGTTGAGGATTTGGAGCTTTCATCGCCCTTCAGTTGACTTCTTCAGCTGGGTGCTGCGAGTCAAGTGAGCTGTTGGATTCTGGCAGGGGCATATATGTCCTAAGGTGTCCTAAGTATGGCAAGCTCCCGAATCCGAAATTCATCACTGATACAGTGTCCTCGTCACATGCTCAGAGAGCCAGGACTGTTGTTTCACATATGGCCAAAGGGAGCACGGTGATGAAGATCTGTGGTAGGCGTGGTCCACGCTTGAAAGCTTGAGGCACCCTAACAACTCAATCCCGGATCCCCAAAACCCAGCCCCTATCCTAAACACTACACAACCTAAATCCTAGAACCTTTCCCTACACTTCTACAATTCCCTAAAAGCACCCGTCACCAACCCTTGCGAACTAAAGGCCACAAGAGCCCTTGACCTCAGGCCCTTGGAGTCATCTCGATTGGCCAATGCCAGAGAAGCACCTTGTCTGCTTGCACGGGGGTTCATATTGGGGTACGCAGGGGCTATCTATATATACGGGGTTATATAGGAGTCATAGCATAGAGTCTCGAGTCTCTATTCTACTGCGGGGCATTTCATCCTATGTTCCTACAAGAGAGGTTCCATTTTTGGGATCCTTTAGGCATCCCAGCCCTACTGAGCTGCTCATGGTTTCATGGAAAAGAAAATGGAAACTACTATGGTATATTGGGGTTATATTGGGGTTATATAGGGATAATGGAAAAGGAAATGGAAACTACTATAATGGGGTTATATAGGGCTTAGGGTTTAGATCAAGTAGTCCTGACATACGGTGGATGGAGGTGTAAAACTGGGGAGGGGGGGTAGAAGGTATGTAATTAGGGTGGTGTAAGATTTCCTCCATCCACAGTAGCTCAACATTTGGCATTGTTGGGTAGAAGTCTTGTAACATACCAGATAAAAGCCGAATACGCAAAACATGTGCTTGAATAATATCCCCCAAGGGACCAGAGTTGTGCTTTGCTGCAGCACTCAGAATGGCAGCTCATGTGAGCTTTTATAGGGATTATATAGGGATTATATAGGGATATGTAGGGATATGTGGGGATTGTAGGGAGTTTTAGGGGCTGTAGGGTTTAGGGACATGACCCCCATAATCGAGAATCAAATGGAAAAGAAAAGGGACCATGAAGTGGAATCTGGGATCACATAGGGTTTAGGGTTTAGGGTTTAGGAGGGTTTAGGATGGTTTAGGGTTTAGGGTTTAGGGTGGGGTGCTAGGAGCTACTGTCAATAACAGGGCTACCAATGGGCCATTATGGTCATTTAGTATAGTCTCTGAGACTCTACTCCCCAATAAGGACCCATGTCCATCAAGTATATGGGAAACATCAACTGTAGCCCATGTGTAGTTCTAAGTTGTGTTTTAGGTAGGATGAGAAGGGTTATAATTTAAGATCCGAGGATTTTGATACCACTTAGAACGGGGTTGCCAGAATGGGAGGCACCGTGGTGAGAATCCTTGAATAAGGACTACAGTCTTTGATTTATATCATGGCTCTCTATTCATGGAAACCCAAATCACTGCCCAAAAGCCCTAAACCCTAAACCCATCACTGCCCATGAGCCCTAAGCCGCAAGCCGTGATGCTGAGGTGGCGAGAGGACCTCAGCCAGGAAACTGAATTGGTAGAGGACCTCAAACTATGGGGGCTAGTTTGGGTTAGGCCACACCCAGTGGGAGCGGCAAACCACGAACAGTTACATGTTAAGTTAAAAGGGGCCCCGGTAGTCATTCCCAGTACTCCCGTACTCCCCGGTGGTCACTAGCATTGGGTGGGTCGAGGGCCACGCCTTAAGCCTCATGTTTGACACAGACTAGAGCCGTAGGCATAGAGTTTAGGATTTAACGGACAAATCTAGATGACTGAATAGTTGGGAAGTTTCTCCTTTTCACCCGCGTGTACTTCAGAGCACTGCACCCCCACCAATCATTGTACACGTGCTTATGCAACTGCATGATGTAGCACGGGGAGAGTGCTTACAAGCAGAACGGCAAAATTTAGAGCCTGCCACAAAGACAGATCGGCTTTGGTCTCAGGAATGTAGCAGGCCTAAATGCAAAATCCCTAAACCCTAAATAGTAGTTTCCATGATCCCAATAGATCCCCAATATATCCCCTATATAACCCTAATACCTTTACCTGACCATGTGCGGGTCAGGACATCACTGCTGCGGGCCTCCGAGTAACATCGCACCCTGCCTATAGGAGCCATAGTCTAAAGTCCTTAAAGGGGTTATATAGGGGATTATATAGGGAATTACTATAAGGTTTATTAAGGGGGGGTACTAGGAGTTTTGACTATAGCTCATATGAGTCATTGTGTTTTCCTGGCGTGGGGGTTTGCTCAGGTTTCGTAAGATCTTTTATAGAGCCGAGAGTTCACAGCAGGAGTCTTGGCTATAACCGAAAGGCCAGTCAGATGGTGCAACGTAAGTTGACTTTGGGTATGTGTGGTACATGTTGGTTGAGGCCCTGAGTTTTCGATATTGAAGGTGAGTATTTGCTTCGCAATCAGGCGCAATCAGGCGCCTGCATGGAAACCCGTGCGGGTTCCAACGTAACCACCGCATGCCAATAGCCACTCCTTTCAACCTTAGCCGTACTATAGGAGCCTAAACAAGTGCAACTTGCTCCAGTATGATTTCCTTCATCCTCATATCCTTATTGATGGCTATGCTCCAAAATTTTAATTGACTAGGCCCCCCTGCATCACAGTTCCCAGGCATTGCATTTACAGGATGTTGACCAAACATTTTGCAAGGGCATCGTCTCTCATTCTTGTTGGAGATGTGAAAATGATCCCAAGAGTAGTCTCTTTGATATGATATTATCCCAGAGTAAGCTCTAGAACCCTTTTCCCTTTCGCCTTCGAGCATAAGGAACCGCCATCCCCCCAGAGGGGCCCAACCATAGGTCCCTGATATGGGCCCTTTTGTTTCCTGACTCTGGGCCCTTAACTGACTTTGTAGGGTTTTGTAGGGTATATACGAGGTATATGAGGACCCCAGTCCAAGCCCATGTATACATTTTAGGATCCAGGCCTTCGTTGTCAGAAACTGCTTTGCAAGGTATGTGGCTTCGTATCCTTGCGAGGTCTCCCTGAGCAGGCTCGGCATTTTTGTCCCGCAATGAAGGCTCCTTCGTTGTGGAGTTCGTGTGCAAGAACCCAGGTTTGGGTCAGCTAAGGGCCTGCCCAATTATTAGAACGGGTGTATAGTTAGAAAATGCTTACAAGTTAATAGTATTAGTAGTTCTTCAGGCTTCTACACTAAAGGATTCAGGTTTGGGGCCTGGCGTTTAGGCTTCATGCGCTTGATACTTATTGCGCAGCTTCGCACAAAGAAGGCGCCGCAAACGCATCAGGGGGCCTGAGTAATTTCGGCCACCTGAATAATTTCGGCCAAACTTCACACAAATAACGTGACCCCCTCCGCCCCCCCCCCACACACTCATCGGGATTCGACATAAACCATAATCTGAAATCAGTTGCTCTAGAGCTGTTTGCATGGCAGGCGTAAAAACCCCAACCTGGATCTTATGGAGCCATACCGCACTGTACGGAACCCGAAGTAGCAATCGCCACGTAGGTAAACCTTTTCGGGATCACTGATGGCTAATCCCTTCCCTTCGTCGTGAGGCACCTCAATCTCCAACTTATTCAAAAAATCCCGTAAAGTACGTACACACTATTTGAAGATGAATTTGTACCACCATACACATGAAATATTTGTATGAGAGGGGTGTCATTATTCTAAGGGCAAAGTGATTATATCAGAGACTTTGTCAGGTGGCTGACTTTCCTCGGCACCTTGAGGCCCAGTGCTACACAGGAGCTGGAAAAAGAAGGGGGTGCTGACGGTTTGTAATTTGAGCTATAGTCTAAACTCCTTAAAGGGGGAATATATAGGGGAATATATAGGGGACTAGTATAGGGGTTATTAAGGGAGATACTAGGAGTTTAGACAATGGCTTATTTGGTGTTTGGAGTTTGGGTTTAGGGTTGGTGGCGTCGCTGTGCAGGCCCAAATTAGGACTTGATTTAACAGCTTGGCGTCAAGAGGTTGTTGGAGGGTTGGACATCAGATCAGAATTTGGGGTTCAAGATTGTTGGAGTACAAGAGCAGCAGCTTAGGACATGAAATGTGGGAACTTGCTGTGCGGCCTAGTTCGTGGTGCATTGAAGTCGGTAAAGTCAGAGCCGCTGAAGCCTACTACGTAATGTAAAGGTTGGAATAATAACCGAAAGTTACCCACCAACCCTGATTTAACGACAGCATGATGTGCTGCAAGGCGCTATTCCAATTATTTGCGCTTTTGAGTTACCACCTCAATTCTGAAGATTTGGAGTCCAGTGCAAGAAGACTACTGTAGAAGCCCACTGTTGTGGTTGTAGGTTTCTTGCATAACTATAGTCTAGGGTGCCTCAAACAGAGAAAATACATTTGTAATCATTCGGGCTTCTAAACTATCTCAAGAAGGGCGCCTGCCCCAGGCCTATGCATCCTAAACGCAAACCTGAAACCCTTAACCCCCCCGGCAAACCCACAGACCCCTACACCCCTAAGCCCGAAATGCTAAACCTAGGCCCAAACTCTACTCCCAGGAGCTCCGCCGGTTTGCGTCAGACCTGAGGCCCCGGTTTAGGGTTTGCGGTTTGGGGCATTGTATTTTGGACTTGTGGTGTAGGAGTTCGAGCTTAGGCAATACGAGAGGGAGAGTCCCAAAAGAAGTCTACTTACTGTCGCCAGAAACACCTTGTTACAGGGCGCATTACACTCATTCCTAAGTCGACTTGCCAGCCCCACCTGTACACCTCCTATGTTCATTGAATATACACATCCATATAGAAGCCCTTTAAAGGGACCTGATTAGGGGCCCTTCTACAAAGTAGAAGCCTAAACCCTAAATCCGGCCACCAAGTGTGGCGCCAGCATCGAATCATCTCATGCCATCTTGCTCACTGTATGACCTAAACATACATGTAGTCTGTAAATAGTGGTTTCCCACATTTTTTGGGAGGGGGGGGGGTACCCTTTTGGGAGTCCTTATAGTAAGGAATTTAGCATTTTGGAGTCTATATTGGGGTCTACATATTCAGGGAAATTGCCATGTAATTTGAAAATCCGCTGAACCCAGGGTTTGGGGTTAGTGTTTAGGGAAACATCCTAGAATACTTGGTCCTGGTCAGTAACAGTGACTATAAGGGATAATGGTGATGATATTCGGCTCCTCTTATACCATTATTACATATTACAGGGTGGCGGGTCCACAGACAGTTTAGGATTTCTGGCTTAAGTCTTTCTAACTTCGATGAAGCCCGAGAGTGGCGTGCGTTTATGGTCCCCTCCATTTCTCGCGGAGTTTTAGGCCCCTTTTCTCTGAAAGGCCACGTACCCCCAAGGAAAGCAACCGCCTGAAACTGCCAACAGAGGCCCAAGTGGAAAAAAACACAACTAACTAGTAGTTTCCATATTATTTTCCATTATCCAGCTATAACCCCAATGTAACATTCATTTATGGGCAGTTCCAACTTGCCAGATCTGAATGCCAGGGCGGAGAGTGGAGAGCTGCAGGATCCTCAGCATTCTCACGGACAAGATGCATATGCCCAACCCAGACCCCTGGAAGGATCTAGAAAGTAGATCCCCCTTAAAGGTTCCTAGAAATTACCCAATAGTAGTATGGGGTACCATATGGGGGGTTCTACTTTCTAGATCCTCCCAGGAGTCTGGGAAACTGGTATCACCGCCCATGAAGCGATGTCAGTCGGGGCGGGATTGATGGCACTGACGTTCCCCGGCTTGTTCCTTTGCTTTAGGGGGTTTAGGGGCTTTTGGGTTAATGGAAAATAGCATGGAAACTACGGTATTATAATGGGTTTAGGGTTTAGGGCCTAGGGTTTGCCAATGGTTTTCACACACCGGCAGAGCCCCATGGAGCGAAGAAAAGGGTTTGCAGACTTCGGAACTTGAATCTACACTCCCCGAAACTGACATGGAAACCCAAAAAGGGCCCTATAAAGACTACAGTCCTTCTAAAAGGGGGCTATATGAGTTTCCATGTTAGTTTGGGGGAATCTAAAGGTCTCAACACGGAGGGTCGGCCGTGAGAAGCTCTGACCCTGCTTTGTCAGGGACAGCTTCTGGTTGCCAGAAGCATTTCCAGAAACAGATTCATAGAATCCCCTGTCCCTAAAAAGAACTCCCGCCACCACCTAACAAGAAATGCTCCCCCTTGTATTCTATATATAATGTGTATATAGTATTATATTTGGGGCAAGTGCCTTTTTCCAGAGGCATATGGAACTAAAGCAGTGAAAGGCTTTGCGATGCTGTTGGGCCTGTATACTGCCCAAGGAAGGCAGCCAGCGCGGGCTTCGATTAGCAACGGTTAGGGCTTTTGGCACATGCAACTCCACCTCAAGAGAACATCAAAAGGCTGGGGCCAGGGCTCAAAATCGAGTGCTTGACACGAGGTACCTCCAGTTCCGAGACCGCGTGCTTTTCGTGGTGGCGGAGGCTGTGGCGACCCAAAAGAACTTTCTGTCAGACAAAGCGCTGCAAATGCCCTGGTCAGATGTTTGTGTGGATGTGAGATTTTCACCTGTTCTGTTTGGTAACCCTAAACCCTGAACCCCAATCATCAAGTCTTAACATCTGAAGCCTCTTCCTCTACGGCCAGCTGCTTCGGCCATCGATCTACCTCGAATGTAAAGAATGGCCAAGGAGAGAAATCTCAAGCGTAAGACATGTGAAAGTCACCATATGTGATGCTATGTACGGTGCCTGTCACCATATGCACGACACGAAGCCCGACAGGGGCCCTTCTCAATGTCAGGAGAGCCCCCAGTTTTCTACCGAAACAGCTGTATTCTGAAAGGCATCCTTCATAGAAAACTCATCCAAAGCTCCCCGACAAGCGTAGAAGCCGACAGGCCCCAGAGAGCCCGGCACCCGCGAAGCGTCTGCGGACCGGAGATCGCAGTCCTGTGAGGCCGCTGGGGTGTTCTTTTCAGGGATATGTGTGGATGTATGGAGTTTTAGGGGCTAAAGGGTTTCGGGTTTAGGGATATGACCCCGATAATGGAGAATCTGATTAAAAAGAAATGGAACATTAAAGTTGAAATGGTGGTTGTATGGTAGTTTATGGAGCTTAAGCTAGGGAAAACCGAAGTTACAACACATAGCCAGGCACCATAGTCCTACCTAAATGACTCTCAAGTACAGACAACATGAAACATGAGTGTTACGTAACACACTTACCTAGGTTCTTCTAGCTTTTGTTTCGAAATCCGCGGCTTTGCACAGTTGGAGACTCGGGGTCGGGAGCCTGATGCCCCACCCCAAAACTTCAAACCCGAAACCCAACTCGAGGAGCTTCAGCTTCACAAGCTAACTCCGGTATGTTGCGTAGAACCTTTTTGAAAAAATCTGAAAATCCTGATTGCGCGGACCTCCCACAAAAAGGGATCCTAATTCTTGGCAACCCGCAAATTTGCATAGAGCGCGCTGCCCCTAAACTTCAAGCCCTAAACCCTAAGCCATCCTAGCTTCAAAGCCCTAACACCTTAATCTCCAAACCAAAAGCCCTAAACCCCCAAAATCTGCATAACAGGTTGCCCCTTGCGCTTTCCCTTGCTCGTGACGGCTTCATTGCCTGCGCAGCCGAGCTTGGGTCTGGAGAGGCCAAGTTGTGTCTCGAATAGGGGGTTGTCAAAAGGGTTTAGGGCTTAGGATTCAGGGTTTAGCGTTTAGAGTTCAGGGTTTAGGGTTAAGACTCAAGAGGGTTTATATAGGGCTTACATGCCCAAATTCCCTGCTAAGAGCCATTAAGCTTGGGGTTCAGGGATTGGTGTTCAAGGTGTATTGCCTTAAATATTTGAAGCCGTATTATACCGGGACCACAAGAACCATAATTTTGACAACCTTCCATATGCGGGATATATGTGGGGTAATGTATGTAGATACAATGGGCTTACTGTTTGGCTTGAAGGATGTAAGATCTTTGTGTTTCGTGTCGGAAGATGTTGCGATTCAGTCAAAGTCCAGCTGGAAGTCCTATTTCGATCGAGATCCCGCTCAGGTCGCATTCAGGTTTTTAGGATGTGGGGCCCAAGCCCTGAGTTTACTTCCTTCTAGAAAACGTCTGCTGTTCCAATATACCCTTATGTATCCTTACATAAGCCTATATGACTAAGTACCTCAGTAGTACCCTTGTGCCCTTTTTATGTTGAGGTCTCCTTATTAAAGCCGAATAATGGGAAAAAGGGTACCCTTATTAGTAATGGGTTACTGGGGAACCTAAACCCTAAACCCTCCTAGATAACCGCACTACGGTTCTGTAGTCCAAAAACAGGGGGCCCTGGAGCTGCTATTGTGACAGGCGGCGAAAGCGCTGGCTTCCCTAGACCAGCCGCATGCTCCGGAAGGGTTTGGGGATTTAGGGTTTAGGGTTTTGAGTTTAGGCTTTAGAGTTCAGGATTTCAGGGTTTAAGGGCTTTAGGGTTTTGGGGTTTACCCTCCCTCAGCTAACCTGCAGTCACATACAGGCTCAAGGTAAAGGGCAGTAGTCTCTACCTTTTCAGGTGCCACGTTGGTTGGGTGGAGTGTAGAAATTACGTACCACTTGGGGCTTTGGTCACTGGTAATTAATAAGAAGTGAAGGAATTGATCCCTACAGCATAGTAATTCCTGCTTCGTTTTTGTCAGGGCGGAAGGGTTGGGGTTTGGGGATTTGTTTAGTGGGTTTAGGGGGGTTATGGTCTAGGGTGTGTCGGCTTACATTGCTAAATGCCGAAAACGCTTCCCAGTTGGCTCTCAGGTCCCTGTCAGTACACAGGGAATGCCAGTAAAGATTCTGTTCCCTTAGGATGGTAAACCCCAGCCCAAAACCTTTCCATGAAACACATCGTATCTCCAAGAGTGGCCCTGCAACGACAGCAGTGCTTTGAGCATTAGCTTAGTTGGGGACTCCATTCAGAAGTACCTCCCCACATCAAACATCCCCACCCCCTAATGCTAAACATCCCCTGTAGTAGCCCAGATGTATTGGCGTGGCATACTCAACGCGAAAGCGAGGTGTGGGGTGTGGTTTACATCGGCGGGAAGCTTCAAACCCTGCATGAGCACTAAAGCAGGAACACAACCATAAACCCAATCCCCAAGCCTTAGCCTAGACTCTATATCCTAAGCTCTGGACCCTTCACCTGGAGCCACAAACCCTATGCCCTATCCTCCAAGCCAGAAAATTTTGAGGTTTAGGGTTTAGGGTTGAGGGCCCTAAACCCTAAACCCTAAACCCTAAATCCCCTAAACCCTGAGCCCTGTATGAGGGGGAAGTGATTCTCAGGCATGCTGCCCGAGTTCTGGGAGCTGGTGCAGCCCGGATGCACGAATTCGGGCCTAGTTATTACCCCAATAATGGAGAATCAAATGGAAAAGAACATGGAAAATGAAATGGAAACTGGGGAATATATCGGGGTTATTAGGGTAAAGTAGACTGAGGCTTGAGGTTTAAGGTTTCGGCTGAGGTGTACAGGGTTGCAGGTTCAGGGCTCGAGCTCAGGCATAGTAGTTTTGTGCGTCTACTTTGACATGGGAAATGGAAAGCAGTATAGCAGTTACAAGCCTCCATCATTGTTTGACGTGGTAGCTTCAATCTGCTATTCATTCAAAACGGAACAGAAAGAGCAAACTCAGAGATTTCCACACAGTTGGGCATTGATACCATAGAATGAGGCTGCGCAAACTATAGCGATCTCACCCGATCTCACCTCAATCTTTTTCTTTTTTCAAAAATGGTTCCAACTTGACTTTATTTGAATTCTGGAGTTCTTGCAAAATGGCCAGGATGATAGCAATGCGTATTCCAGACAGGGTTGAGCACGGGAATAATTTGTTTACAGGTTTCTTATACCATGGGAAATGTCTACAGAGGAGTGTGCAGGACAGGACATTGTCTCGGCTCAGAAGAGGAGTTAGGGGCTTCAGGAGCATCTACTGTGGATCCCCACCGGAACTACCGCTGTTAACCATTCCTGATGAAAGGGCCCCAGTGGCGCCTCTCACCATCACCGAAAAATTCTGCGTTCTTCCTTAAACTGCAGACCCTAAAACCCCAAACCCTGAAACCCTAAAACCCTAAAAAAACCCTACTCAGAGGCAGGAACTTCCGGCTGCCTTCCGACAGCCCCCCCTAAGCCCTAAGCCCAGATAACGATTTCCATGACTCCAAAATACTATAGGGAAATCCTATTTTCCTACAAACCGTTATAGAATCCTCAATCCCTGTTACCAACCCCTTTTCACCCGCCAAAGGCGGCCCCAAGTCCAGGCCCACGTGGAAGATCTTGATGGCGAACAGCGCTTCAAGATACACCTGCTCTACCCATGGGTTCCAGACCTCAAGCTGGATCACAGGGATTAGGATCTTTAGGGTTGAAGCGGGGGCATATTCCTAACTCCACCATACATCCCTAGGCACCGCCCCGCATGTACACCCGTCTCGCATTTCAAAGAGTGCTAAAGCTCCAGTTGGTAAGGGATCCATTGAGGGGCTTAGACTGGAGGAGTGTACTAGAGCTTTGGGTTTACGGCTTCGGGGTTCAGAGTAGTCTAGATGCTAAATCCCTAATTCCTTAGAGGCTAAGTAGTTAAAGAAGCATTAGGAAGGTGTCTGGGAAGGTTTGCCTCCTCTGCCGTCCTGATTGACTCGGTGCTTGTCGATGATCGTGCACCCTAAGCCGAGCAAATTGCAGACCTCATGAACCGCTGCACGTGAGGTCCCGGAGAAATTATCTAAGACACAATTGCTATGTTTCAAACCAATTTAGAAAGATACTTGGTATACAGACTCCCTAACACCAGGCACTTATTCACGTAGATGTTTGTTTAGTAGTGGAAGTAGGCATGCTTTCGTTTCAACTTGAGATCAGTTCGCAGCAAGTGAGATCCCGTTGGACTTTGCGTAGCCGCAAGCCTGCCACCACGAAGATGTTTTTAAATAATTTGCCTTTCCAGCTGGCACTGCCAGGCTAGCTGTGCCCTATCACCTGGACACAAGTTGCAACAATTTGGGGTCAGCTGGCACACATGCTTGCATGTTCCTAGCAAGAGTCAATACCAGTATGAATGCTGGTTTTGGTATTCGTATTACTACCATTCATGGTACTGGAATTAGCTGGGTCGCTGTTAAGGAACTTAAATTAAGTTACTATATTGAGGGAACCCTATTATTTACTGTACATATATATACACCCATTATGGTAACTTAATTTAAGCTCCTTTAACAGCAACCCAGTTATTATGCGCACCGTTTTGTAGGTTGGGGTTTCCAGGATGAAGCACGAATACCCAGGCTGCAAGGCTCGTCACCCATCCAAAGCTGCTGGAGGCTGCGACTCGACTGTGACATATTTTAGTTGAGGGTTTAGGGTTTAGGGTTTAGGGTTCAGGAAGCCCAAAAGCTTGGGGTTTAAGATGTAGGGTTTAGGGCTGTAATAGGCTTTAGGCCTAGGGAGCTACACAGAAAGGAAAGCACCCATAATTGAATTTTCAAGGGCTCTCTGGAAGAGGTTTGCCTTCGAGGTTATATGAGTATATATATATATATATGTATAAGATTGCGTACGGAGGGGTTAGGGCTAAGGGCTTTTGATCCGCAAATGTCTGACCTCGAACTCCCCACGCCTAGGCTTACTTCAGGTTCGGGGTAATCATAAACCAAGTAAGACGTTTTTAAGGAACTAAGGCGGGCTTATAGGTCGGTCATAAGTACAGTTCCAGAGAAGGCTACAACAACCCTGAACCTGAAAGAAGTTTTCAGAGAGCGAGGAAGCAAACATCCGGGAACGTTCAATTCTCCAGCTTCTTGAGCCTAAGCTCCAAATCCCAAACCTTAAAGGAATCTACGCAGAGTAGCCTTCTCAACCCCGAAATCCCCGAAAACCCATACGAAATTGAACCTTGATCCCTAAGTCTTTAACCCAGATCCGTGAACCTAGAAGAAGCCTGAAGTATAGTGGTTCTTAAGGGGGGTACTAGGGGTTTAGCCTCTGGTTCGTATGGGCCCTTAATCCTAGGTCCTTCCATACCTTCAATATACCCGATGACACCTTACAGACTGCGTTGGAACTGAGAACACCCTAAACCCTGAACCCTAAACCGTAAGTCTGAAGCAGTCCCGCGCCAAGGTGAAGAGGGGGCTTGGCTCCCCGACGCTCGGCAAGAGAGCAGGCTGTTGCAGGCTTGGGCTAGGGTTAAGCCTTTGGGGTTTTTGGGATTCAGGAAAACCCAAGTTCTAGTCTCTCATGGAGATTATTCTAAAGAACACCCGTAATTCGTAATGTGCCCGCTTTGGTTTGTAGGGTTTTTGGGCTAAGGGTTGGGCTGGCCTCATATGAGAGTTTCAGGTTCTTGAAATGGCACTATTCTCCCAAGAGCCTTCCAACCTAAATCCTCTACAAAAGACTTTCATGGACCCCGAAACCCTAACCCTTTAAGATGCAACTTCAGCGCGTGCAGCCCAGGAATGTTCTCGTGTGGTTCTCAGAGGTCAATGCCAAGGCTGCCGATATTTGGTCCGGCTACACTTGAAGGAGTTGCAGGGGTTATGTAGGGCCAATGTAGGGGTGATAGGGATGTATAGGGTTTAGGGTTTGGTTGTGGGGGTTGTTCTTTGGTGACCAACTGGCGCTTTGCAGAGTCCTTTTCGTGATGCTGTTGGCTGTTGGTACGTTGGGTCCTGCATGACGGTAGAGGTATAGTACGTCATGCGGTGGGAATTACAGGTTTCTAGCGTGCACACCCAACATCAACAGTACGGTCCTATGGTCTTTGACTTCATCTGGTTGGGTTGTAGTTTCCATGATGCTAGAGCCCAATTTGGAATATGAGGTTCAGTTGTCGACTGTTATCCCAATAAGGAACTGGTGGTGTGTCTCAGACTGGTTTGCAGAGTCGGGCTTTGGATTTCAGCGGGCGCAGAAATTGTAGCATGCCCATACCCTGGCCAGGGGAGTTGCCCAGCTTCAACTTGCCACCGTGCCAAATCTTCCAACACTCAACGTCCAGAAAGGGATCCAGAAAGCGCGTGCTGGGACTCCCTTGAATCCGCACGGGCCCGAAAGCCTTGAAACTCCGAAGTCTAGACAGTGGAGGACCTGAGCCCTAAAATCCCCAAACCCTAAAGTCAGATGGTTGGGCTGTGGAACCTGATGTATAGTGCATCAATCCCACATGAACTTGCTCAAGCTTGGGGCTCTGGACATCCTTCGCACATCGATGATATGGAGCCATTATAATTATAGGGGAGAGAGAAAAGTCAACATAGCTGTCCCAAGAGCACCACTGATGCCCCTGGAGCTGTAAAAGTTCTCGTGCCCAAGGCCTCACCATAAAGTCTACTGTAGGTATCAAAGGATTTCAGGGCGAGAATACTTGTATATGATTATACAGGCTTCTAGGTAGCACTGAGAAACCAAAGCCAGCGTCCTGCGAAGGGGCCGTTGTCCAACCGGCACGCGGCACCGCACCAGGAAGCGGGAAGAGTATAAGCATCATACCGTACCCCCACGTGACCCAAATGGTGGTTCATATCCAAAAGGCTTTCTTTCAGGCTTCAGAATCACGATTACGGTTTCTAGTCCTCGTAGTAGTGCGACTGCCACTACTGCTGTTCTTGCTATGACTGCTGCTAGTGCTATCTCCATTACGCCTGCCAGTACTTGCTATAATTAGTGTTCTTGGGATTACCATTATTGGCACGGTTACCTCTACTCGTAGTATGACTTTGACCATGATCGTTAGCGTTACTGTAATCTGCCTGGTTTACGGTTGCTGGAGTTATCTTGGAGCAATTCTCGAAGTTTCTGGGGTCTCCACCCTCCACCTTTGATAGTCTTTTTAGGGCCTGCTTTGGTTTTCTATATTAATTATTATTTTGGGGGAGAGGAGGTTTCAAATTTCAGCGTCGTTCAGCAGCTCACATGTATGTGGATCAGCGTTACTGAGTTTGAAGGCCTCGGGATTGTATTGTTAGTGCTGTTCAGTTAAGCGGCTGTGGATGCTGTGTCGCGATCTGACTTGTTGAGATTATGGCCTGGGGATTTCTGAGGGGTGGGGATCTGAGTTCAGGGGCTTCGAGGTCTAGTTTCCAAAGAGTTGTGGTTCACTCTTCTTGGATGCACAGGATTGCGTCCTGGGGATGGTATTCCGGGAGGAAGCTGTAGCCGACACGGAAAACCATGATCAGGAACTATCAAGACCCCAACAATGTTACATTGAAACCAGAATGCTGAGAAATGTGGGGAGTGCCACTTTCCAATTCATTTCCATCTTCTGTTTCATTGTGATTCTCCGTTCTGGGGGTTCTATAAACCTCACAAAGAGGGTCTCGGTTCAAAGCTTTGGGCTTTGAGGTGGCATTGGCTGGGAGCTCGTCAGCTGGGTGATACTGTGGACTCCTTTTCTGCAGTATTCTGCAGACAATCAGGCTACTTGCTAGTGGTGTCTAGGGAGTGAAGGCAATGGGATATAAGGACTGTCATACGGAAGTATAAAGGGCCTACCTCTGGGATCTCTTACTGCCTTCCCTACTATCCGCCACTAAGTTTATGAACACATGCCAAATTTGAGCCACACTTATATGGTCCAATACAACAAGGTTGTAATTTAAGGTAAACCCCGCTTATATGGTCCAAAAACAATATGGTTCTAAGGTAAAGCAAGCATTGCCGCTGCTGATAAAGCCCATGAAGGCAAAGAAGGGCATAATATGCGAGAAGGAGCTCTCCTCCTGTATAACCCCTATACATATACCCCGTTTCCATTTTTCCTTGCAGGTCCACTTGGTTCTCCATTGTTGGTCTCGGCTTGCAAGCGGATTGTCCGGGTTCTTCTACACAGCAACCTGAAACCCTAAGCCCTACCTGCAGAGGCAACTAATTATAGTCCCCCTTAAGTAGATAGAATATGGTTCTGGCTGTATTTTATCAAGATCCCCATGTACCCCATATCCTATCTGCTTAAGGGAGACTATAAGTAAACCAAAATAAAGTTTACAATAAGTCCCTACAACTGTGTACCAAAGGTTTGGCAAACAAGGATCGCCGTGTACAACCCTCCACACCCCAAGCCCTAAACCCCTACACCCCTTGTCTGAGCTGTCATGTAAACACTACACCCTAAACCTTTCAAGCTACTTGGAGGGTCAGGGAGACTTAGTAAGTAGGTTAATATTCCCTATAATCCAGAGCGTAACTCTAGTTATCCCCATTCTTAACCTACTTACTAAGTCCCTTTAGGCCCAAACCCCAAGCCCTAAACCCTAAACCCTAAACCCTCCAAGCTACGGTCCAGGACTTCATTTTTGCCAGCTTGGCACCAAACGATGGCGTGCTAACGGCCTGGCTCGCGGTTGGCTCAGAAGAGCGGGCACCACCAGGGCTTGGGAAGGGGTTTAGGGTTTAGAGGGTTCAGGGTTTTAGGGTTTAGGGTCTAGGGATTAGGGCTTGGGTCTACAGACGGTATGAGGGAGGTCCTAAAAAGGGTTTCCAGTTCATTTGTTTGGGAGGGTCCGGGCCGGTGGAGATTTTTTTCCCCACCCTCGCAGTGGG
>CAJNIZ010044460.1:58859-89188 GCA_905231905.1 Symbiodinium pilosum
CTGCAGGGATACTTTGCAGTTGGGCACTGTGAGGGTACTTAGTGGTTGAGAACCTGCAGGGATACTTTGCAGTTGGGCAGTGTAAGGATACTCTGCGGTTGGGCACTGCAGGGATACTTGGTGGTTGGACACTGCATGGATACTTGGTGGTTGGGCACTGCAGGGATACTCTGCGGTTGGGCACTGCAGGGATACTTGGTGGTTAGTCACTACAGTCAGCTTCCAGTCGGGCGAGGACAACATCTACTTTACAATCTAACAACCCGACTGCGAGGGTGGGGAATAATTTAATACTATTTTCGAAGTTCGGTTGGCCGGGTGGATGGTTCGCGGAGAGCTAGGATGATGCAAGGCCAGTGTGGGCAAACGGATACACATAGTCCCCCTTAAGTAGATAGAATATGGAACAGACCCATATTATAATAAGATCCCCATTTACTCCAGATTCTATATACTCACGGGGGAACATAACCCCAATATATTCCCAATTATAATATAGTAGTTTCCTTTTCCATTAATTATCCCGATACAACCCCAATAATATACCCCATATACTATTTACTTAAACCCTAAACTCTAAACCCTATATAACCCATTGTAGTAATTTCCATTTAAGGGTGACTCTATCCTGAGAGCAGGGTAGCCGTTGGGCCTAAAGAATTGGAGCAGATTTGAGGGATCATAGTAGGGCTTAGGGTTTAGGACTAAGGGCTCAGGTTTTAGGGTCAAGGGTGAAGGGCTTAGGGTCTAGGGTTAAGAAGGGTTTTGTGTGCAAGATGTTCAAATCATGTGAGAGTTGTGCGCTTATGCCGGGATATTTGGCTCCTGTACTGCGTGGTAGGATCCACAAAGAGGAGTCGGGTTTCTAAGAGTCCTGCTCATAGTTTGAGAGGTGCGTGATGTTATTCGTCTAATTACTTGGAGGGCCCTGGTGATTGATACCCAGCTGAGGTTGTATGGTGACTGAGCTGTAACTGAAGGTATGGCTGCGTTGTGATACCCTCGTCTAGTAGTAGTCTAGTCAAACTGGCAGTCCCAAAAATGGGTTTGCCGTAGGTGTCGACCATGTACGGGAGTTGAGGGCTTAACAGCATCGACCGAGGCCGTTTAAGAGGCTGCCTTCACATGCGGGGCGCAGGGACATTCGACAGGTCCATCTTCAAGATTTTGTGGGTTCAGACATACTTCCGCCTCAAGCGGAGTTTTCTCTGGATTGCTGCAGGAAAGAGCCCAGAATAGGCAATGCTAGGATTCCCATGATGCAAGCATAGCCTGAACTCAAGCACACAAGACCATTCTAGTTCTCATGCTTCCCTTTCGTCCGATGTCGCCAAAGGCAAACCTTTTGGAATGTTTGGCAATTGGGGACAACCTGCAGGTATCATTCCAGTCTTGACCCTGATGCGTGCCGCATGCCCGCTGAGATTGCAGATTTAGACTATTGGCCCTGAGGCCGGGGACGCCTGCGAAGGACCATTTCAGTAGATGGCCAGCTTCTTCCAGATGATAGCAGGAACCCGTAATGTTAGAAATCCAACAGGACTCGCTGGCTGTAGCTTTCTCCACAGACCTGGGGGTAGCAGCAAATTCCTGTTGATACTTGGCGAGGTGTTTTGACAAGTATGTTTGGACGAGCGTGCTATCAGCCCTGAGCCTTGAGACATGTGCGAAAAATGTGTTCAGATAGCGAGCCTTAACAAAGTAGCGTGGTTGGAGGCTGCTACAGCTACAAAATTCGGATCCCGGGTGTACCTATCAGCCTATGAATAATGATCATACATACAAACCCAACAATTGCCTTCTCATGATCATAGGATCCTAGACCATCCCCAAAATCGCGGTCCCAAGATTGCCGAGTTCAGTCCTAAAACCCTAGGCCCTAGGCCTTGAATCCTAAACCCTAAGCCCGGTGACCCCAAATCCTATACCCTACTTCCTATGACATGAGCCTCCAACAGCCATGCTTTTGCCTCTTTTGCCGTGCCCAGGCCTTGACAGAAGCTGCAACCGAGATGGGCGGCCTCTTTTTCGGGTGACAGGGCTGGGTGTAGTACCTTGGGGTTCAAGGACGTAGGGTTCAGGGTTTGTAATTTATGGTTGGGGGTGTCTGATGTTAAGAGATTCATTGTTGTGAAAAACTCTGACTAGCTAGAACTACTATTTCCCGTCATCCTTAGCATCTTTAGTGCTTAGATTCTTGCATTAGATGTCATGCACCCCCAAAAAGGCCATGCGTTGGGCTCTCCTTTGAATACTTGCTATATTCCTTGTCAGATGAGGCACCCCCCAAATTTCCCTCAATGTCTGAAAAATTCAGACCCTAAACTCCTAAACACTGAGCCCTTGAACCTCAAACCCTGAACTCGTCAACCCTCAATCCGGAAACTCGAAACCCGTACGCCTTAAACTGGTTTTCTTTCCTAGCCTGAAGCCAGGCGTCATTCCCACCTGCATGGCCAACTGCCACACTGCGTGGACGACAAGGCACATGGGAGGCGGTCAAACTTGCTAGGCTTTGGGATTTAAAGTGGGTTCCCCAAGATTGTGCCAGCTTGACTGGTTGGCTGTTAAGGAATGTGATTAAGCTACCATAATACGAGCCTAGGGTAGATTGCACGCCTTAAGCCATAAATCGTAGTTTCCATTTTATATCATTTCATTTTCCATTATCCCCATATAACCCCAATATATACCCCATTATACAACTGTCTAAGGATAACTCAGTTAAAGGTCCTTGTCAGCGCGCCAGTGTCTGCAGGCAGGGCGCCTGTAGAGAAAACCTGGGGATATGGGAAGTTACAAGGGGGGGTCCTGGGTCCCTGGTAGAGACTCTAGTGAGCTATAGTCCCCAATATGAGGTAAGAGTATCTCTTGTTTTGCGTCGTGTTTTTCTATAAGAGAAGAATATCTTACTTGGTTCAACCACCCAAGAGTACTTCTCAGTTTAGGCTATGGCGAATTTTGCCAACTGTTGACGCGACTTTGAAGTAATACGTTCTGAAGAACATCGCTGTGATGCGTAACAAATGTTTGTTGGGCAGTGTCATGTAATTTTCTCATGGGGACCCTCGCCCCAAATCGTAATTCAGGTACACACCTGACTTCGAATTAATCCTCTCCGAATCACAGCACATTGTTGCAAACAGTTTGCCGTAAGACCTTCACAGACACCGTGTAAATCTTAAGCCTATCGACTCACATGTACTATAGTCTAAATTCCTCCAACAAGGTTATGTAAGGGATTATATAGCCGAGTATTATAGGGGTTATCAAGGGGGATGCTAGGAGTCTAGACAATGGCTCGCATGTTCTAGGTGGGTTCCAAGGTAGGGAAGCACTGAGAAAGAAGGTTGGTGCCATCCAAAACTCAAATCCTCTCTGATGAACATGGTAATTGACAACCTGAGGTTGAGAACTTAATCGGCTTCCACTGCTGCGACTCGGAATTTCTGGCTGCAGCTCAGGACCGGAGGGTAGGGTGTTGGGTCAATATCCCACCCGGTAATGGGTTCCACAAGGGACTATTGTAGGTATATTAACTTATTAACTCCACTACTTCGGGGCTATTGCTGTAGGCGGGATTGACCTAAGTCGGTTAGGGGCATGGAGTTCAAGGTTGAGCGTTCAGGGCTTTAGGATCTACACGATTTTTTGATTGAATTGCATGTGCTACTCCAACTGTCTGCCTTTGGGATAGAGCAGTTTTGGGACAGGGCTGTCGCGGTTGTGAACAGATTTGGCAAGGTTGTTGTGTCATGCAATAGCAGCCGCGTTTGCCATGCAGGTTGATCCGTAGACAGGTTATGCTTGATACTACAAGTCCAGCATGTAAACCTTGGAAACTGTGGTGCAATAGTCTACTACGGTCATGCAGGGCTTTTGTATCAGCAGTAGGAAAGGCTCCGCCGCCCCTTACAAGGGGCAAGACAGGGAGGCTTGTTGGGAGACAGGGTGGGTATGCGACGAGACATGAAGAAGGGTCCAGCGCTTGCGTTCAGAGAGTACTGCGTGCAAGAGGACATGAAGAAGTGTTTAGGTCTTGGGTTTTGATGTTCAGGGCTCGGTTTAGGTCGCATATCCTTTCCTCCAGATCCGGATCGGGGGCTTAAGAGCCAGTTAGTGAATGGGCTGTAGCTCAGAGTTGTATGACCACTCGTTTTTTCTCGAGATCCCCATTACAAGGGTGGCTTGTAGCCGTCCTGACACAGCTGTGGTAATCTATGTTTTTTCCTGGCACGGATACAAGTCCGTGTGGAAAGCCCCATGCTCAGTCTTTTGCTTGGTTTACTGATTGGGCAAGCGTTGTGGAGTTGGGGTAGGCAAAGCTGTGTAGCAGCATCCCCTGCTTGCAGGAATAAGATGGAATAAGCAAGTTGCCGATACAGTGCCTGAATAGATGGGAGGCTTCAGGTTTTTAGGCCTTGCACCCCAGACCATACCGCAGGACGACGAGGATGCAGTGCCAGTCGAGCTGGGTGCGGGGGAAGCCAGTTCCTGGTCTTCCTGAGTCATGAGTTCAGTTTATACCAGAAATTTTGGCGCTGAGGGTCCAGGGCCTGTAGCTTCGTGTCTCAGTGTGCTGGGTTTGAGGTCTATGTGCCGCAGCTTCGATGAGGCACCCACGAAAGAACACCATGTAAGCCTGAACCTCCCTGCGTCCAAAGACTTTGGGGTGCAGAATTCTGGGCTTGGTTCACTATGAAAGTCCATTGAAAGTCCCCTAAACTAGAACTGCCCCCTTCAAATGGCATTTATTAGTGTCGAAGTGGGGATGGGCTCTGATCCTACCCTACTTGGGCAGACACTCAAAGATACTCTGCCTCTCTAATGTTCTCAGCACCTTTGCCAGTGCAGCGGGAGTTGCTCGGAAGGACTCAACTCGACCCATGTGAGTCTCATGTTCAGTCCGTGCGAGCCGTGCGTTGAGATGCACCCCAGTTCGAGTGCGTACCGAATTCGCCAGGGCGTCTGAATGCCCACTAGAAAAGGGCACTGTGCTGGCCGAACCAAGCCGAAAAGCCCAAAGACGTGGGCCATGGCAAGCCGCCGACATCATATCCCAAGTCTAGCTGCAGATTCAAATTCATGTGCGTAGTGCTGTTACTCGGGCACTACAGTCCCCAGTATAGTAAGATCATCTTCTCCTTTCGGTTGCAGTATCGCTTGATCTGGCTCAACGGTTCAACCACCAAAAACTCTGTTCATGCATGCGCTCTGAGGTTTGCACACCTTCCGCACTTTGCACTGGTCTGGTCCCAACCTGACCAACGAAAGGCCGGCGTGACAGACAAAAAAATCCCTTGCAGGGATCTGGTTTGCGTAAGTCGGTCAGCAGTGTGGTCCAGCACTCCCCTTCCGTAGTCTTGCGACTTCACCACAAGAAGCGATAGCCTAAGAGAGGTTTAGCTGAGGAGCATCATCCTCGTCATAGCCTTGCTCCATCAATGCTAGAAACAATGGCCCAAGAAAGGTTTGGATGAGGGTTATCAGCTTCATCTTGGGGAGAGTCAGAGTATAGGGCTGTCGAACAGAAGCTAAGCAGCCCCAAGACATAAACCGATCGAACGCCTCGCAATCGCGAACCCTAGGTCCTAAAGCTCACTCGTCAGAAACACGTCATGTAAGCCCACCCGAAGCAAGGCGCGTCGGCCTGGCCATCCGCTACGTGCGCGCGGACGTGGGGAGGAACCGGAAGCTTCCATGCAGAGAGAGTGCGATGCCCCTTGGTTTTAGCCGGTCAGGCAATCATAACAGAAATGATTTAACAGAAGATGTGGCAGCATGCCACAACAGCGACAAGGGCGGCAATAGCAAGACTGGTGGTTGCAGTAGGCAATCTAGCCCAAAACAGGCACACGGGATGCTGAGCCGTAAAATAGGAATTACAAGAATGGTCATGTGTCGTGCCTGGTCAGACGTTCAGAACATGAAGGCTTGTGAAAAGACTGTTGAGTGCCATAACCGTGCCAAGGGGAGGAATGCTGGTAGCCAAAGAGAAATACTGGTAGGAATCAGCTCCATCATGAAAATCAAGACCGTTGCCAAAAAGCATGGTTCTGTTACTGTAAACCAAACATGCGTGTGACAATAGAATCAGTAGAAGTGACACCAAGAACAAGCAACACCAGACCTCTCTGACCTGGGAAATTTCGGGGTAGGGTCCTGATAAGGGTCATACCATTCATGGCCACCAGCTGCAGTCCTTGAAGCCCAGGGGATTGCAGCACTTCAGGGACCTTGGGCGGTGCAGATTTCCTCCCTCAACAGTTTTGTAGAAGAAGAGGATTGGGATCAAAACCAGGCCTTGTTCTTTGCTCATCATTAAGTGCTGTGCAAGTTCTTGGCTCAGTTTTTGCTGGGTCCTGGTTGAATATGTTTGGTAATTTTCAGTTTTCACTATATTAAGCAGCAAGAAGCGAATTCAAACATGTTTTTTTGACTTGTTTTTGTTCATGGATGAGAGCTCAGGTTAGCCTGTGGGTCCTATGACCCGGCTCACGGTGCATTCGACCTGGAGCCTCCGCCGACATGCGACGCTGGGCCCAAAGAGCGGGAGGTCCATGCAGATGCCCTGGCAAGAGAGCGTGAGAACTACTCCGTAGACCTGGATGCAGCGTCCGACCCTGGCTGATCTTGCATTGGGAGTGAAAACTTCAGCCCCTGCACGCAGCAACATGCGCTGCGGGCATCAAGCTCAAAAGGAGGGTGCAGACTTCTCCCCAAACCTTGGGGAAGACGCTCTGCCATGGCAGGCCCTCTCTGCGCAGTCAACTCCACGTCAGGCATAGAGTCTCGAGCGAAAGCAATACTCGGCGTGTCGCAGCTGGACATCGAGGGGCTGCTTTGTGAGCACTGGCCCAGACTGCTGTCGGCCGTGCCGTACTACTGATTGGCAAAATCCTGCACGAACATAAGTAGTGAGTACGCTAGCCTTTTCTTTGGGCTGAGGTATGGAAGGTCACGCAGCGCAGTTTTTTTGTCCATCAACAGTACTCAAGCACAATGAAGGTGTATGCCATGGATGCATCGAGGCCCATGGCAGAAATGGCACAGAGGATCTCAGGGACTCCAGAGCTACAAAGTGATGGGGTTTAGGGTTGAGGGTTTAGGGTTTAGGGTTGAGTGGTGCCAGGCCTTAATTCTGCGTAACCCGCAAAAAATATCATCACGTTGTCCAATTTACAACTGGCAAGGCTCCAGAAGGTGGAAGTTGTAACCAGGAGGGTGTAATTGCAACCAAGGTTTACACTACACATGCGGTGAATTTACACTTTGTAAATCATTCAATGGGCTTCATCGTCTCTGTTTTCACCTGCATCCGAAAGCCATCTATTGTTAGGATTTGGAAGTCATATTTGCAGTCGTGTTCCGGCCCCGCAAAAGACCGCCAGTTTCCTTTTGAATTTGCAAGTAAGCATGTCTTGACCTGGCGATGCAGCTCTTGTCTGGTTCTCCCAAGATAGCTGCTCATGTAGGCACGGGTAAATGCCAAATAGACCTGATTATAACGATCCCGAAATGAGATCCCAGATGTCATCGTGAATCTATCATGGATCGGCTGGCTAAGGATGTCGAGCGAGGGTTTCAAGTTTAGGTAGAGCTGGGTGTAGGGTTATCGATTTGTTGACTAGCTTTGCCGAGTTTGTTGGGTTTTGAACCTTCCCTCACCTGAGCCTTGACTTCTTCTGTAATGCCCGCGCGTGCTGTTCGCAAGTACCCCCCAGCCCTCTTAACCTTGCCAACATTCATAGGTTCATAAGGATGCTGGGCGTCCGCGTTTTTGAAGCCTCAGAGGCGCCATTCTTGCAACTGTCATCGTTTTCTGAGCAACAATGCCAACCATCACATTCATGGCTCACCACCCACGCCACAAGAGAAACTGAAATTCCATCATCCAACTTGTGTGTTTCTCAGAAATTAGGATTCCCTTCTGCTGGATCGATGTTTGGGATCCTTTATATTCTTTGGGACATGGGATTCCCTGTATTTATGTAAAAGGGGCCTTTTTTCTTCCTAGGGCTACGTCCGCATGCCCCAAAGAAGTTGGCGCTCATTAGAGCACAGGGGCCCCCAGAAGATAGTTTTGAGCAAGCCTACGTCGCAAGGTAAGGGCCTAAGGTTATTCCAAGATAATTCATTTTATGGACTGTCTGGCCCCGATGGGTAGGTGTGAGTTGGTGGACTTATGACGCAGTTTCGGCCAATCATCACTTCCAGGTAGAGAGCAGCGGGCTTCCTGAATTATGAACTGCAAAGCCTTAAGTTGTTTAGTACTTTCTTCTGCACGCCTACAAGTTGCCAAGCTCTTGTGCCCCGGAATTCCTTGTGTAGAAGAGGGACTACTCACTCACTCACAGCCATGAAGGCAGCCGCACCTTGTGCAATTCATTTTGGACGGGCAGATGCAAGACAGGGGTCCATGTCTTGCCACATTGCCACGGACAATGCTGCTGTGGTGAGCCATACAGTGGCCCAAGACCTAGTTGCAAAGCCATCAAAGAACTGCAAGAATTAGCATTTAGCGTACGTTTGAGTTTACTGCTTTTCCAACACAAATTTGAAGCTTTTGGCAACGCCATGACACGGATGCCAGCCTACCAGCATTCAAACCAAACTCCTGCACCCCATGAACCAATCCTCGCGCCACATAACCTCCAGAGCATGACACCTGGAAAGAGCCTTTGCATAGAAGCTTGATTAATCGTGAGAAGCATTCCGGGAAATCCTGGTATGCGTACAACCCAACATGCTGCCAGCATAATATCTGAAATCTTATTCCCAGCAAGGCTAAGAAGGCACTATCAAGACTTCTTCGAACCACGCATGAAGCCTTGTACCCCTAAATTGGAGTTTCACGACATTGCCTCTAGAAGTATAGCGTCACACGCCTACCAGCCCACCCTTCGCGAGAAACTCCCAAACCTGAAAACTCTGAACGCCAAACCCTTAGCCCTCAGCCGCAAAACCCTAAACCCACAAACTTCCAAACCAAAAACCCACCAAACCCCAAACCCAAAACCCCAAAACCCCAGACCCAAAACCCACACACACCCAAACCCACAAACCCCCAAACCCACAACCCACAAAACCCACAAAACCCCAAACCCACCAAACCCCAAACCCAAAACCCCAAACCCAAAAAAACCACAAACCCTCAACCTTAACCCTCAACCCAATATGGCTTCAGAATAGAGACTGATCCCATATGGATCCAAGAAGCAAGGCCGGCGGCTTGAGGTTTAGGGGATGCCTATATGGGGGTTTCCCAAAATTAGGGGTACCATTTTAGGGGTCCCCATAGTAAGGATTATAGTATATTGGGATCTAGATTGGGGTCCCCTTATTTAGGGAAACTACCATATAGTCCCCCTTAAGTAGATAGCACATGGGTATATGGGGTTTAGGGTTTGGGGTTTATACTATTTAGGGTTTAGGGTTCATAGTCCCCCTTAATTGTATAGAACATGTGGGTTAAATTGGGATAATGGAGGACAAAATGAAACTACTATTTAGGGTTTAGGGTCTATAGTCCCTAATTCTTATTATAATATACCTACAGCCATGTTCTATGTACTTAAGGGGGACTACACTGGGTTGCTGTTATGCAACTTAGTTTAAGCTACCATATTACTGGATCGATGCTAGGGATCCCTTGTACCTCTTGGGGTATGGGATTCCTTATATTTGTGTAAAAAGGAGCTTTTTCTCTTTCTAAGGTAATGCGGGCTAAGATTCTGAGTATATAGTATATGATGGGGTTTCCTGATTATAGTAACTAATAGTAACCTAATGTAAGTTCCTTAACAGCAACCCAGTATACCTCAGACTGCTGCGGCAACCGGGCCCTTAGCTGGTGGTATCCCGATGCGAAACATAGAACAGCAAGAGGAGCTTGAAGTCCCCAACAACCAGCCAAAAACTGGGCTTCTGTCAAGGAACTTAAATTAAGTTACCATAATGGGTATATATATATAGTAAATAATATGGTTTCCCCAATATAGTAACTTAATTTAAGTTCCTTAACAGCAACCCAGAAAGCCGAAGACTTCCCTAAACCCAAACCTGGAGATGCCTGGCGTACCTCTGCTGAAGTCACGAGACAGATCTCATTCTTTCCTTGTGCGACGGAACCCTGGGCAACGCAAAAATCTATATGAGCCATAGTCTAGACTCCTTAAAGGGGGTTATATAGGGGATTGTATAAGGGACTACTATAGAGGGTATTAAGGGGGATACTAGGAGTTTAGACTATAGCTCATATGAGTTTAGAGTTTATACGGTTTAGGGTTTAGGGAAGTGTGGAAGGTGCGAAGCCTCTGCTGTAGAAGCTTGAATAATGACCAAAGATTGTGCCCCTAGAAAAAACTTTTATGATGAGTATGCCATACCCCAAAGATCACTGAACAAATCATTTAACTTTCTTTTCACCTCTTCTGACTTCGGTCCACATGACCCCAGAGCCTTATACCTACAACAGTCAACGAAAGCCTAAACCCTAAACCGTAAATAACGAAAGCTGAGTTGGATGGGAAAGAGTTGGCTGACAGTGTTAGCATAGGTGGTGCTAGGAAACCCTCGCATGCAGCTTCTCTGTAACATCCTGAGGACTGGGAGTTGTTCGGCTTCTGGAGATCTTTAGTAGGGAGCCACAAAAACCAACCCCCCCGTGCGTGGTAATTCTCATTCTCATATCCTAAACCCTAATCCCTAAACCCTAAACTCAGGGCACGCCATGTTGAGAATCCCCATTGGTCTCCAGCCCCATTGATTCCCAGAACCACCATGGAGGCTTTCACACCTGAACATGTCGCTCGGGATTGCTGCCAGGCGTCTTGGCTGCAGTTTGGTTTGGGGTTTGGGTTGGAGTGAATACCAATTAAGCGGATACCACTATGCCGTCCAATATATGCATCCATAGCATTTCTGGTACAACCCAACCAATGTGTCTAAGTGCGTAGTATTATGAAGTTACAGAAGGTGTATGGGAGGGATGCTTTACTACACCCTAATCGGCTTTTAACCAGATCCTCCGAACCGTAACCCTCAACCTCTAAATTCCCCCGAGGATGCATTAGGGTTTAGGGTATCGCTGAGACTCTAACAACCTGGGAAGAAGCCCAAACAGAGGACCCTTCCCCTAGCAAAGCTGATGGAGCCCTTTTTGTTCCTGTTTCCTCAGAATGTTTGGTTGTAGTATAAGCCTAGGACTCAGCAAAGTTGCAATGTTCAAAGTAGGTCTAGGGGATTTACAGTATAGGTCCCTAATTCTGAAAGGACTGCGCGGTCTTTGCACTACCCGGAAGTAGTGCGTTCTTTCGCTTGGGTTCCTTCTCTTGGCAGGTGGAAGTGAGTACCCAGTGTTGGGCTGTTGGCATGTTTTTTTGGGTGCTGGGGAGGCGAGAATGTCAGCCAGCTCGTAATTGTTGAACGTTAACCCAGGATTGGGGTTTAGGGGTTCTTTCGTTTGTTGGGTTGTTACGGAAGATTCAAGTTATACCAGGTGTTTTGTATGTTAGAGCTTGGCATAGGAGATTTGTTTGCAAAGAGATGTCGTGTGATGGCAGTGATGGATCATAGAGATCATATTTTGGCTTTAAGGTTTGGGGGTTAAGATGCCAAGAAAGAGGACCCACTGTTCTAGTTCTTGAAGTTTCGCTGCTCCATTGCGCTTATCAGCAAGTCTGGGTTTTTAGGTCTTCTAGGCTCTAGATTCTATACCGAGATTCATCCCATAGGCCAAGTTTAAACACTTCTGCAAGCCTTTAGGTTAAGGATTCCCCATGTGTTCCGGAATTACTTAACACTGAGGTGGCAGGAGGGGTGTTGATTCTTAGTATGAAGGAGTTACAAGGTCCTTTGAGTCCGATGCTCACATCAGTTTGCGCTCTTGGATGAGATTCTTGTGTGCAGATACGTCTCGCATCAGAAAGTGGAGGGTCCCAAAACGCTACCCACAAGAAATCTCATAGAGGGGATTCATCAAGATTAGATAGGTGATACACAAAGATGTGCAAGAGCAGGCCACATCCGAGAGTTGGATTTTCTCCTCCTGTTGAGTATAGTGATGGTGTTGATTTTCTAATGGTGTAATCTTAGTTGTTTCTACCACCAAGAAAATACTAGCCACCAAAAGAGACTTCTCATGTTAGTTTGGGGAGGGTGAATTCGAGGCGAGGACGTGGAACGAAGGCCGAGGCGGTCAATGCACGTCCAGGACGGCAGAAGTGAATTCATGTAGAGCCTGAATAATCAGATCAAGATTTTGGGTTCCAGATATTTTCGTGAAGATATAGGTTGTTTGGGGATACCAGTGACGTCTTCTGAGGCTTCTACATCACTGGCAGAGGGAGGGTCTGCAGTTTCTTGTCTAGCAAGTAGGTGGGGGCCCTGGTGCGCAGGAGGTTTTGTCCTTCCACATGCATTGAAACAGGGCGAGAAGCCACCTGCTGTTCTGGCTCCAAGTAACACCCCCAACATGAAACCGCAGGATCCCACTGTTTACAACTGCCTTCTATTTGATACCAATATGAAGTGCAGGGTCCTCTTTGTATATAATCATAAGGCACGTGGGCTGTTGAGAAACTCCAAAACAGGGTGCCGGTTAGGGTTACTAAATCAAAGATGGGGATCCTACATACCCACTTTCCAGCCTAGAACTGAAAATGGAGCACTTCAACCTTTTTTTTGAAAGCTTTTGTACGCAAAATGATATCACCGTTCATAATAAAGTTCAGAGCTGAGGCGTTGAGCCGGGGATCTATGAATCATCGGTGGGTTTCATCTTACCTGCTAAGGTCATACACTGAATGTAGGTAGGGAAAACTAAGTGAGTAGCATTTATTTGGGGATACTATGGTGCCCACTATAGAGTAAGATTATAACCACCTTTTGGGGTATAGTATTTTATATAAGGAATACAACGCTACTCAAGTTCTAACCAGGCAACATCTGGTCTTTTGGAATTATCATTGTAGATAAAACACCCCTAGAAACCTAGCATTGAACCAGTCCGATGCGTCCACAGAGCGTGCAGGCTTATCTTCGCCGACGGGCTCTGCAAGAGGCGTTGTGGAGAGTGGTGGGAAGGTACAAAGTTCGGGTCCTAACCTTAAGCCTACATATAACCCCAATATTAAGCCTATATATACCCCAATATAACCCATGTACAACCCCAATCAGTACTCTCCCCTGTGTCTCTTTCGATGTACAATTTCTATTCTTGCCTCTTCCAGGACGAGCTTGTGGGTAATATAGAGAGTATATAGGGTTATATGGGGTTCAGGGTTTAGGGTTTGGGATATAGGAGTTATATTGGGATTTTTAAGGGTTTTATTGGAGTATATAGAGGTTATATTAGGTATATTTTGGGGTTTTATAGGGGTTATGAAAGGGTCTATATGGGCTAAGAGAGGGTTATCTAGGGATAGTGGAAAAGTGGAAAAGAAATGGAGACTACTATTTCGGGTTTAGGGTTTAGGCCGCATTTCTATCTGGCAACTTCTCAAAGAAGATTATAGAATCCAGATTAAGGACCCCCATGATCCCTGTATCTCTGGGTCGTACACCCCCGGCCCCCCGATGCCTTTCTTGAGAAACGGCGTCGTGATGCCGAAACTAATCCCCATTCCCCCCTATGAAACACCCCCCCCCTCCCCCGCACACCTGACATTCACTATTTCTAACGAGTGACTTCATTTATTGGAAGTCGTTAAATCAAGGGATGAGGGGGTTGTTGATATCAGTATTACGGGAATCATATGTCATATCCGGTAGTTTTTGCGGTGTCCTCTCGCTGGCCTCGCCTCTTGCTTTAAACTGCTGCATCATGTAGCAGGTACACAAGAATCATCGAGCATTGTCCAACATCGCAACCGTCATCAAGCATCCATAACGCAGTCCATGGAAAACGCCTTCGCAATGATCTCATGACAATTGCAGACTTTTGATCCAAGACTGCATTGGAAAAGCTGAGCCTGACTTGTTTTCGACAGTTGGTTCAGAGGTTGGCTTCGTCCTAGATGGCAGCTGAGGAAGATCGTTAGTAGCCTACCAGTGCCCACTTTGCAGATAGGCCAACTTCATGAGCATGGTCGTGCTTATTTGGGCTTCCACTTGCGTTCTCAGAAGCAGCATCCAGCACCCCTCCAAAATCCAGGGTTTGTGAGGCTTCGCGAAATAGAAGGCAAGGCCTAATTTTGCTGAAGATGCTGGCCGAGAAACAAGCCCAAAGCCTGAATTGCAGCACGCTCCCCAAAGGATTTAATTTTCCATCTCCAATTCAGCTTCATGCAACAGAAAACCGTCTAAAGCACGGCTTTAGCTAGGCGTGCATCCGCAGTGGAGATCGGGTATATGCCCCTGACCCTGGAAATCCTTGCAAGACACCCCCAATGAGAGAGACCAGGAACTGCCAAACGGAAAATAGATTTAGGGTTCAGTGTTTAGGGTTAAGTTAAGGCTTCATGAGATGTTGGTGCCGTCCTGATAGGGGAGAGCCCCCGACTTTTAAACCTTCATCCCAAACCCTGAACCCTAAAAGCCCTTAACCCTTGCCCCATTAACTACCTGAACCCCCTAAACCCTAACGTTCCCCCATCCCCTAAAGCTCAGAAAATTATCTCCCTGCTTAAGTTTGAATCATCCTTGGCAATTAGCAACAGTGGAAAATTGGAAGCCACCACATTGCTTAGGGATAGGGGTTAAGGGTTTAGGGTTTAGCGGATCAATGACTTTCAGCTTCACTTTTTGCCTAAGCCCGAAAAGGGACATAACATTATGTTTTTGAATATCTTTCCGAGACCTCCCCAGACCCTGCTGGTAGACCTTAAACCATGCGGCAGGCATCATCAGATGGAAACTTCTCAGAATCATCCGCGTCGGCCAAGGCAGGGCATGTGTAGGATACATTACATGGCTCAATGCTCACCAGAAAAGCCTGGCTACAGAAAGTGGCGGGTTGCTTCAACCTAAGGTAGTCATAGGCTACCTTATGAACCCAGAGTAGGGTTTAGGGTTTAGGGTTTCAGATAATGGTCTGACTCGAAGCCCTTAGGCATGCTCACCCATGCGACGCAAAACAGTACAGTAGCGACAGGCTGCAGAATTCAGATGCCCCGGCATACTCCATAACCCGAGTATCCATACACCAGGAATGGGACCAGGGAAGCACAGGCCCCGGAGACCCAATGCATACTTATCTGTAAACTCTAGATCAGAAATCCGAATCTTTGCTTAAGCCCATGTCTAAAAGCTAAACCCTACACCCGAACCCTTAAATCCTGTCATCCCAAACCTTTATCCCCAGACTCCAATCCCGAAACCACAAAAAATATAACTTAGGTACTGCCCCCCATTCTGTAACAGTGGGATAGTATTTATATGATACATTTCTGTATAGCCCTTCATATGACCCCTACAGGGTGAGTACCCAAAATCTACTTTCTCTTACCCCTCCGTATTGCCACCTAAAGTCCATCGACTTCTCCATCCAAAGGCCCTCGAGTCAAGGCTATAGACCCCGACGTTTTGAACCCGTATACGGGGGTCCCCGTAATTAGGATTAAGGTTTTAAAGCTTTTTGGTGTCTATGTTGGGGTACGGTTCCCCCAATTTTTGGAGTCTGCGTAGGTGGAAGTCCGTAGTATGTTCCAGTATCAGGTACATGCTGTCTAGAGAGCATAATAATTCATGATAGTAAGAAGGCCAACAATGATAACCGTGGTAACTGCAAAGGTACCAATAGTGAGAACGGTAATAGCCGTAGTCTTACTAGCATGACTAGTCATATTAGCACAAGTAGTGGTAGGAGTAATGGTAATAGTAGCAGTCGTCATAACTCAGGTGGACCCCCACCCTGTGATAGTGATATAATGGGAATACCCTAAACCCCAAACCCTTAACCCAAAACCATCTTTTGTTTAGGATCTCCGTTTATGGAAGTGCATTCCCAATGGTCCTTCCCTCACAAGGATATACAGGCACCTGCAGGACAACCTCCGCATGGTCTTCAAGCCTGAAGTCAAATGCTTTTTAAGGTTAAGTCTTAGAGCTTAGGGTTTAGGGATTAGGTTTTAGGGGTTAGGGTTTAGGGATTAGGGCTCAGGGTTCAGGGTTAGAGTTTAGGGTTCAGGGTTTAAATGTAGATCTCTGCGCTGCACCCTCACCACTCCCTATTATCTGTCCTTCTCCAGAAGAAGCACGCGAGTCTTTCGTATCTTTAAAAAGAAAGCACTAAACTCTAAAACCTTGCAAAGGGGCACATGAAGGAAATAGCCGTTTTCTCAGGAATCCTTTCCTGGAGCCAAGGGTGAGGCCTGAACATGTTTAAGCTCTATCCCTATATGAGCTATAGTCTAAACTCCTTAAGGGTGTATATAGGGATTATATCGGGGAGTACTATAAGGGTTGGCTGTAGCTCATATAATCCCTATAAAGCCATGCAGAAGAATGCGTATGGGGGCCGCAAACCTACCCTATTAGCATCATGTGTGTCACCCCGACAGATTTCGTCTACTCTGAAGAATCGCTCACGTTAAGGGGATGTTTGACCTTAGATGATGTTACTCCTGCATCCTAAACGTTCCTATGCAGCCCTAAGCCAAAACCCCAAGCCCCAAACTGAAAATCCTACGCTTCCATTTCCTTTCCATTACCTTGTTGTAGCTTATAGCCCTATTCAATCCCTTTAGCCTCATAAACAAAAGCTGCTTCCCTATACCCGAAACCATGAACCCTACACCGTCATGCGCAGGGGCTTGGTGCACGGTCGCGTCACAGGGCCAATACCTGAGGCCAAGCTCGAAGAGCCGGGTGCCCAGAGGGCTTTGGATTTAAGGGTTCGGGGTTGGGGGTTTAAGGTTCCTAAGACACTTAGGGTCCCACCACATTGTAGGGCTTACAGCTTCGGGTTTAAGGATTAAGGCTTAGGGTGTTATTTTTTTTGGCTTTGGGCCCAAAGGTTTTGAATCTAGAGTCTACGGTTTAGGATTTGAAGATTCAGGGCTCAGGCCTAGAGTTAGAAGTTTAGGACTAAGTTTTCACACATCTTATGGAATACAGGGATCATTTGTGGTGTGAGAGAGAATACATATAATGATGGTTGCTTCGGAATATTAATGAATGCATGAGGTCTCACTTGAAAAGCACGATATTTTACATAGATATAGATCCTGCGTCAAGCTGGTGGCCACATGCTAAGAGACCTGGGCCTTGCATTTTTGGGTACCCTCCCTCCCCTCAACAAGAATATGGAATCTGGAAAGGGTCCCCTACGGAAGCTGTTGTCCTTTCAAAATGGATCTATTAAGTGTTCCATGTTAATATGGGGGGAAAAACCTTCAACCACCGCGCCTTCGCCTTCAAACTCTGCAGAGTATTCTTCTGGAATGTGTTAGTTTCTCGTTTTGACCCGTTCCCAGGACATCATTGAACACCTTTGTCTCATTAAGGGTGTCAGGGGTCTACAATCGGCTAGGATCATCTGAGTTCTGCCTGGACATCTGAGGTTTGAGCTCTTCGCCCTGTGCTGCGCAGAAAAGAGTACCAAAGAAGGCGACTGACTCAGCTGGCTCCAGAATTAAGGCTTCGGGACCTCCCTACCTGTCCATTTAGAGCCTATTTACTGAGGGATATTCATTATGAGGAGGGGATTAGGAATCCTAAAATTCGCTCCCAAACTATGGCTTCTCTCCCAAACCCTACAATACTCAACCTGGAAGACGAAAGCATGACATTTCTAAAGGACAAGATGTTGGAACATCTACACAAGTAGTTTAAGTAGCACAGTTTTAGGATGCCCTCGTACAGGTCCGTCTACAAGTTTCAAAACGAAACAGGATATTTGCTAGCTCTGTTGCTGTTGAGCTTTCCTCACACCTTAAACCCCAAACCCTGGACCCCTAAACCCGAACCCCCCCCCCTCTCCCCTCTCCCCAACCCTAAACCCTAAACCCCTAAAGACCAAAGCTGCGCAACAGCTTTCAGCCGACAGTCCACTATCCTAGCGTCAAGGTTACACCCGCTCAGGAATCAAATTCCAGGGTCTGAGACAATTGAGGGTTGATCTGAAGGTCATTGGGAAATTATTTAAGGTTCTTGCAGATTTTTTAGTCTATAAGGGAAAGTATAGGCAGCATAGGGGAAATTATTTTCCACATTAGCTGTTTCGGGAGCATGGATTTTATTTGCTTCCACATGTCCCTTACAGTCCACATGAGTTTGCTGAGTGGCAGGACAGTTTTTGTTGAAATCGAGTTTGGATCTCATGTGAAATAGCGGAAACAGCATGCGCAACGCACGAAATGGATCGGCAAGCGCAAACTTGTTCATTGCTGCGGAGCACTGTTGGATGTGGCAAAGACCATCAGAATTCAAGTCACACAGCAAATCATCACGGGGTACATGAGGGCACTTTTCTGCACACTTCTTTGAAGCAAATACCGTAACAAATCATTCCTGCTTGCCTTTGACCCCTGCCAGGGGTTTCACGATCAAGGAAATATATAACAACCTCCCCCAATCAGACTCTTTAATTCAACCAGGAGGTCCACCAATTGCTGACATCGTTCCTTGCGCAATCTGCCACAGAACTATCCTTAGCATTTAGATCTTCGTGTTCGGTCGGCTCGCAATCTATAGGGGCTCTCTGAGAGTGCTGGAGCTGGATCGTATGGATGTACCTTGAGGTCTTGGGTTGACGCTTTATGGTTATACCTGAAAGCCCAGAGCCTGACACCTCTTGGCACGGCCTAGGCATGGGCGTGGGCTTGAAGAGGAGCTCGACCGGTTCTTCTCGTTCTCTGGGTATATGTAGGGTTTAGGGTTTAGGGTTACCATAATGGGTATATAGGGATGATGGAAAAGAAAACGGAATCCACTATATGGGTTATAATGAATCAGCTTGAAGCAATCCCTCAACCCTGAGAGTCGATAGCCTCCTCATGAACCCTGCATGAGCTATAGTCTAAACTCCTTCAAGGGTGTTACATAGGGGTTGCCATAGGGGACTACCATAGGGGATATTAAGGGATACCAGGAGTTTAGACTACAGCTCTCATGAACCCCACATATCCAAAAGTCTAAAGGGTCGCTATCGGCTGCCATTCCCAAATGGGTACATGTCAAGCTTGTAGCCAGATGATTGGCTTGTAATAGGAGGTACATGCGATTGAAAAGCCATGCTGTGGGCCTTTAGGATTCCTTTCGGTAATCGCTTCTTCAGAAACCGGATAGGGATTAGAAGGGGAGGCCTCAGCATAGGTTGCTTCGTTGGAGGCCACCATACAATTACAACAAGAAAGGTGATTAGACTTTGTATGTTGGAGAAGCTTGCAAGATTGTCCCCTTAGCTGTGGATAGCCAAGAGGGGGTTTAAGGCTCAGGGCGTTGGCCATTGCGATTGCATGGAGTCTGAAAAGCACAGCGCATTCATGCATTGAGCAATTCACGTGACTCGGGAGGTCAACGAAGAACAGCCAAAATGCGGCAAAGAATAGCGAGAACTCACAAGGAAGACAAGCTGAAAGATGCAAGATGATACGACCAAGACAGTCATGACAAGGAGTTCATAGCAAGAGCCAAATGAACAAGAACATCAGATGCACTCTTGACGTGGAGCGTGAGTGCAAAAAATATTTAGCTGCTCGAATTGCCAAGTTTGCTGCCAACTCTTGGGCAAGATTGAGAAAGCTTGCTCCAAGCGTTCGGGCATAACATGCAGATGTGCGACGTGTGAAATCCCGGGGCATCTAAATGGATGAGCTGTACGTATAGTGTCAGTTTCAAGGCCTCATCGCTCCTTTAGACCTTAACTGACACAATGCGGGTGCATGCGGAGGCAGAAGATTAGTACTTACCTTCATCTCATTCTGTGACTAGTCCCTGCCTGTTTGCGGAGGAGGCGCCGAAGCCAGCATGGCGAAGAGAGGCGCAGATTGTTGGTGGTAAACGCTGGCTCAGACTGGGTACAGCCACTGATTCTAGGCCCTGCCTCTGTAAGCCAGAGAGAGCAACATCAGAAGCCTCTGCTAACAGCACAGCTCGACAAAGCAGAACCCTATATACGTATGTGGCATCCCAACGCTTCATAACTCAACAGCTCCACGGCCTGAAAGAAGATCTGACCCAAGCCAGACGTGCCTTCTCTAAAGACCCTTGCCTGCACACCCTCTGCCGACAGAATTGCAATCTGAGCTGTCTTGAGCGTTGTTGATGTGAAGAGGTGCAAATGGGCCCGACTCTGAAAGGACCCGTATGGACCGTAAAAAGGACCCGCAAAGTATAGGAGTCTCTAGACGTTGCAGGAGGCGTACAACGTGCCTAGGTGTCGAGCGAAAACGGGATCTTCTGAAATTGGGTTTCGATCCGATACACCAAAACGACCATTCTTACTATGGGGAATGCCTGAAACAGATCCTGAGCTTTTGGACACCTTCATGTACTTACCATCCCAACGTTCAAGCATACTTCGCACAAAATCAATTTACCCAGTCGCCGCATGATTGCACAGAGTACTCCGGCCATTTATGGAATATACTGTTCTCGACTAAAGTGCAGAAGGTTTTTTTCATTGATAGGAAAATACTGAACCCTACCCCCTCAACCTTGAGCTAGACTCTGAACCCTAGTTCAGGGTGCCCCCCTCCCCCCTGCAGAAGCCCAAATTTCAACACTGCAGGGCACCAGCCGGGGTAACACCTGGAGCTGCAGGCTACGAATTGGTGGCTTTTATTAGGGTCTAAGGTTTTCTAATTTAGGAGTTACGGCATGCAGGTTCATGGGTAGTCATAGTACTGGCACGGGGGAACTTTTAAGGGGTGCCTTACTTGAGGTTAGACAGACGCCTCCAAGCAGACTTTCCGCGGGACCGACGCAAGAATGGCAACAGCAGAATTGGAGCCTTACCGTTGTTACTTGTAGAAGTATGTGTCAGCAGTGCCAAGCATTCTTCATACAACTAGCAGTGGAGAACGAATGATCAACAAGATGTGAGTTGTTTTGAATTTTCTCGATGGGGAGCTGAGAGGCGTAGAGAAGGGGAGTCCAACCCACTATGAGCTCGTGTAGAGCTGACTGAGTCGGGGAAGAGGCGCCTTGAGCCAAGTCATTGGGCGGGTACGCTTCCTGTGTAAGTTGAGAGGATTGGGTCTTGGATTTGGGTATTTTTGGGAGTGCTTTGAGGATTGTGCCTTAGACATGGGGTTATGTACTCGCACAAGTTGAGGGCTCGGAGACGGGTTCATGTTTGAACTTGACCCCTACACCATCTCGCAGCGCCCTCGGGTCTGCCCCACTGCAGCTTCTGAAGTCGGAGTTGGGTTAGGATTTAGGATGATTTAGGGTTTAGGGCCATTATTGCGAGGGGTCTTGGACCAAGGCTTTCAGGCGTCAGTAGAGGTCTAAGGCTGACCTCCATTCCTGACGCTAAAACCATTAACTCCCTAAACGCCCTAAATCCCCAAACACAACTCTTGTGAAGATTCCTACCGGAAGCAGAATTCTTTCGACTATTATTGCTGGAGCCATTAGTGTTCTTGCCAATACAACTTAAATTTGTGTTATGCTTAGATTGACGAGTTCAATGGCCTTCTGAGTTCTAGGGTGACAGGGAGAAACCCCTAGAAAGGACCCCTAATCCCACTACCTTGCATACTTTTGCCCCATATTTGTGCTAGAAGATACACCCCTATAGTCCCTTCATAACACCCCTAGAACCTACAAGGGCCGCCATTTCTCCGCGAAAAAACCTGCGGTTTAAGGTCTAGAGTTTAGGGTCTAGGGTTTAGGGTTTTAGGATTAGGGTTTTGGACTTTAGATGGGTCGAATTGCAGGTGCTTCTGGAGCCACAGGGCTACGAGCTTCGAAGGTCCCCTGGGGGCCTTTGGGACTGTATGTTGGGTTAGGCCCCCACCCAATAAAACGGCTGATACTAGAAGACCTGGATGACCTTACGTAGTTTGGGAATTATGATATTATAGCATACCGTGGTCATGCAAGATTCTAGCATCAAAAATTAGTATAGAGGGGTCGAATATGATAACCATTCTCCGCTGTGGTCACCATTCTGGGGTGTGGGCCTAACCTAAACTGTATGAATAGACCTGTAGTATTCTATTCAAGAAACCAGTATCTTATTTGGCTCAAGTAAAAACATGTTTCATATGGGGGCTCCCAGAAATGGGGTCCCCCAGGATCCCAGGGATCGATAGGGATTGCCAGGAGTTTGGGGCAGGTCATACTAGGAACATTCGGGAAAACTTCCATATATAATGTTTTACCAGAGATTGCAAAGTAATTGCAGGGTTTGCCCTGACATCATGAACTGCTGGACTGAGGGGCGAAGTGCACGTTGCTGGTGAATTGATTCTCGTACAGTACCTCAGTCTGCGCTTATCCTTCGCTTCTCCTGCAAGTAGCATTCTCCCTTGCAGGGGTGTCTAGGATTCGGGGGGTAGTGCAGTAACAGTGGTGGTTGCCTGGGCGGTAGTGGTGGCGGCGATGCCTTTGGTGATGGTGGCGGTGGGTGCATGGTGGTATTGGCCGCAATGGTGGTGGTATTGGCTGCGGTTCTGATTGTGGTGCTGTTCGTGTTGGTGGCATAATGACAGCTTGTCATCATTCCTGCCAGTTGTCGCTTCTTCTTTTCATCTCTTTTGTCGGCTGCACCCGTATTGGTGTCATCTCATTTTGGCTGCTAGATCTAGATTGTTGGATTGGTGCTTGTGTGTTTCCTGTACGGCGTTCAGCAGCGGCATGGAAGAGGTGGATTACAGGGTGACGTTCTTCTTTGCATTCTCTTCGATTTGCTGTTGGCTTGCGATCACCAACTGTCGAGTGCTGTTCAGCGTAAGGGTTGCTAGGCAGCAAAGCCCACATGGCAGTTTCCTTAAATAGGTGGACCCCAGTATAGACCTCAAAATGCTACAATCATTGTAATTGGGACACCAGAAGGGTACCTCTAATTTTGGGAAACCCCCATTTTGAGAGTGCATTGCGGAATGGATCCGTGAAATGTCGTGATCAAGCTAGAGCAGCCCGTACAGACTCCAATATAGACCCCCCCCAAAAAAACTACAATCCTTATTGCGGGGACCCCGAAAAAAGGCAGCCCAAATTTTGGGAAACCTAACGCCACAACCTCACAGCCCAGAGACGTCCCACCTCCAATCCTTATGGATGCAGAATGGACTGTCATAGGGTTTAGGGTGCAAATTCTGCAGTTGCATCTCACGGACCCTGAAAGGTTTAGGGTCTTGCGTTCCACTGAAAACCCAAAATCCAAATTGTGGGTTCCCAAAGATTGGTGGTCCCATTTTGGGAGTTTTGTCAATGAGGATTTTCGTATTTAAGTTTCAACTTGGGGTCCCCTACTTATGGACAATAATTACCAAATGCTTGCCCTGGACAAGCCCAAGAGCCAAACTGAGCCCTACGCCAGGACAAGCGGCATCGCACGCGCCGCCGAAAGGCGATGGAGAGGGGCCCCAAGGAGCTACCGAAAATTAGGGGTCGTGTAAGGGTTATACCTCAGGTGGACCCCCCACCCAGTAATACTGACTATAAGGGATAATAGGGATTATATCAGGGTCCTCTTATGTTATTCTTATTATACCACTATTACAGGGTGGGGGGTCCTCCTAAGTTATACCATGTTGGAGTATATGAGCAGGCCCCATATTTTGAGAAACCCTTACTTGATTCGTCAGGTAACTCCCCGAGGGCTCCAAATCAGTATTTTAGGGGCAAAGAAATTACCAACATTACGATTGAAAGATTCCTGGTGCAACTATGACATAGGGCGCCTCAAGTAGACTAGAAAATGATATTGGTATTTTTAGGCCCATACATTGCAGTATCTCTGTAACGCCATACGTAAACCCAGTATCCACTGAATAATTGTCTTTTCCATTTGATTCTTTATTATTGGGGTCATATCTATAAACCTGAAATCCCAAACAGCAGCTTCCATTTCCCATTTCCATTGCCCTTATGATTATATCCCTTATATGACATCCCCATATGATTCGGGGTAATATCTCCCCAAACCCTAAAGCATCAACCCCAACCTTACTTGTGCCGCTGCGTAGGAGGCGAGGGCACAGGCCGCCGAACATCCGGCAGCGGAGCCAGCAGCCGCTTGATGGATCCAGATGGCTAGTAGTTAGGGCTTCTAAGGCTCCCTCTAAAGGAGATGTATGGGATTTAAAGGCGTATGTAGGGTTCAGGATGTTTGGTTTTAGGGTTCTTTGAATTTTGAATGGCCATGCTATGTCCCCAGGATGCGTTTCCAAAATTAGGTGTTCCTTCTAGTCTGTTCCCATAATGAGCATGGCGGTATATTGGGGTCCATATTGGATTCCCCGATTTGTGCAAACTGCCATATAGAGAAAGATGATGTCCACCTTTGGGTGAAGCATTTTGTAACGAGGAAGGATGGCAGATGGGGTCAAACATGGAAGCATATAGCCCCTTCTCAATTCTAGTCTTTGAAGAGCGCATTCTGGGCTTCCATGCCAGTCCGGGGAGGGCACCAATGCCAGGCAAGGATTATAGGGATGGATATGGGTGGTTCTCAAAATTATGGTCCCTTTTTGGGTACCCTAAATACTAGGTGCCGTACTATAATAGGGACCCAAAAAGGGACCATAATTTTGACAATCCCCCATATGGCTTAGGGTTTTGTGTTTAGGGGTTAGTGTTGCTCAAAAGGACCCCATGCAGCATCCCTGGGGCCACCGGGACCCACATAATCCCTCGTGGCACAATATATCCCTAGAGTCCTTGAAGGGCCCCCACTTGGGAATCCCGAAGATTGACCATTTACTAGCGTTTAGGGTTTGGAGTTTAGGGTTTAGGGTTGTTACTAAACTTATAGACCCGCAGGTTTACAGGTATCCCCTCCATTCCCTTCAGCAGTAAACACCGCCCACCAGCTAAGATCAAACAGGTGCGTCAACCTTTCTGGGTTCAGCACTATCTGGTTCTTAGTCTATCTGCAGTGACTCAGTACGCTAGGGCCTCCAAATAAGGGATTCTAGAGGTTTTGGGGTTCAAGCAGTCAAGCAGTTTAGAGTACCAGGGGTTCAGGGATTTAAGCGGTGTGGGGATTCAGGGAGATTAGGGGTTCTAGGTGTGTTGGGGCTAGGGGTTAAGGGGTTTAAGGGGTTTCATGGTTCTGGGGATGCACCTCTTCTATATTATCAGGGTTTAGGGGGGGGTTTAGGGATTAGGGTTTAGGGTTTAGGGCTCCCTTGTTCCCTACTAACCCCCAGTAAGGTCTAGGGTACATACTGCACGTAGCTGGTAGCACAGAGGCCATGCCCAGGATCTACTGTTTGGGGCATAGGGTTTAGATTTTAGGGTATAGTGTTTCGGGTTTTAGGATCTAGGGTTCAGAGTTTAGGGTTTAGGGTTTCGAGTTTAAGGTTGAGGGCTTAGAGTTTAGGGCACTGGGTTTGAGGTTTAGAGTTTAGGGTGAGCTCAGGGATTCCATTAGGGCCTAGCCACCAACGCACCGGCTACTCCAAACGCAGAAATCATTGTCAAGGCTAGTGCTTCTAGGAGGTTCCCACGCATTAATGTTCTACATATGCACGTATACATGCTACCCCGCCAAAACTTGCCACTTCATGACCATAACATCAACCTATGATTCAATGAGCTTGCGACCATGGCTCCGCAACACTCGTACTGTGGATGCCCTTCCAAGCCATACCTACCAAAATTGTACAGGTGCTTGTGGGCTCTTCGTCAGAGACAGAGTATGACAAACTTTTAGATTTAGAGCCTACAAACATTGTGACTACATAGATGGCATGTAGAGTCCGTAATTATATGTTCGATTTCGCTGCTGTACTGCTTTAGCATCTGTTATTGACACGTGTCCACAACTCCACGAATATCATCATGGCTCGCATGCCTTTCTGAACCCATTAGAGGTAAACTCCTACGTATGTTCTTGGTCTCCGCCAGTAGTGTTCCATGGAATTCCATAACCATACTGCAGGATGTAAGATTTCAGGGCTGCATTTTCCTGTGACTGTAAGAAGGATTAAGGACATACTCCCGGTTGGGTAAGCCCCATTAACAATGAACACGCAATAGCGTACGCCAGATTATCGAGACAGCTGCCAGCATAGTCCGTGATAACTTCACAACGCTTAGATGCGCAAAACAGACGGCACGGCCTCTTCTCATCACACGCTTCGCATCAGAGATTCCAACCGTACATGCTTATAGGAAGTACGCTCGAAATTGCAGAATATCTACATTCTTGTCCATGTTTTTCAAGAGGTAAAGGCACATAGAGTGTTTGCGCACATGTTGCCATAGAAAACGATTGGGTTTTGGCTGCTGCGTAGGCTGAGAGATTTAGCAGAGTCAGAGACTTAATGCAGGCATTGTCTAAGTTTACAGGGTTGGAAGATTTGAGAGTTGCATTCTGTCGTTGGTGTGGACTTTCAGAAGATGGGGTTTCAGCATGTTTCAGCATTGTAGGGCTTTGGGCTGTTGAGTTTGTATTCAGAAGACGTGGACGTCAAAGTTGATCTAGGTAGCCTACACCTCGCTCTTCTTCAGAGACAACCCATCAACCCTATAGCTCGAAGTGCTGAGACGTCGCTGTGCTCTGCGCCAGAAGATTGAGCCACAAGGGCTAGCAACGTTTTCAGGTTTTGGGTTGTAGGGTTGGAACTTGTTTCCAATTAGTTTGCACTTTGGAAGAACTTCGGTTTTGGCTGTCATGTTGTTTGCCCCAACGAGGACTTGAAGAGCGATTGTGCAAGAATACCTTCGCTGGCAACAATTACTTGCTATCATCATACGCAGGCGCAATTAAAACGTAAGGGTGGCAACAGACAGAACTCACATTTTTGAACGAGGGGCATTCAGTCCAGCTCTGCAAAGCCTATGAACACGATTTTGGCTTTCTCCTTCAAGGGAGTAAAGGATTCCTGGTAGATTGTCGAAATTGCTCACGGCTGCGGCATTTGCATATTTCATTCCCGAATGAAACAATGGTGGGAAGAAATTCCCTTCAACAGGTGCGTGCAAGATGCTCGTGTCGTTTTGATCCCGGCTTGCTCAATGAAGTCTTGTTTGGCGGGATAGGGGTCACCTCTCCTCCATTACAATGGCCGTTGGAACTCCATTGTAGTGTTTCCATGCACCGGTTACAGCCGCTGGTAAGGTGTGAATTCATATGGACGCAAAGTGTACGGCAGTGTACGGCACAAAAAACGTGGTTTCTTTCGCGTGTGCCTCAGTTTGAGCACGGAGCTTTACATGGTTCGAATGTTTTGTCAGACTACGCAGAGATCCAAGCTAATGGAGGGGTGAGCGGTTAGCGCGTACAGCATTGTACAGCAGGTTGACCATGCATGTTTTCAATGGTTCCAGGGAAGTAAGCTGTCAAACACATGGGCTAACATGACCTTGTTTTTTCTTGTACAGCGGCCAGGTAATCGCCTTCTAGAGGCATGTTTAGTCCACATAATGGCTTACATTCAAAGATGCTTTAATGATCTCAAAGCCTTGCAAAGATCCACGCCGCTGGGTCCTTTAGTTTTCTAGGCAATAGTATGTCTTCACGATTTCCCCCAGACTCCCCGGTTTGTGTCAGCAAGCTGCGACAACACTTTAATTAAGGATAAAAACAAAATCAGAACATGCAAAGGGCTACAATGTGTGCACAGCACATGTTCCAAGTCCTACACCGGCCCAACACGATAATTCAGGACTTGGACAGCAATTCTTCCAGCGAGGCAAGGCCATCATGTTGTCTTTGCAAAAATGGGTCGAATTGACTGTTGCTTTGGCTGTTGGGAAGCCATTCTGTTTCCATTGCTGCGTTGAGTTTGGTTGTCAGACGTACGCTTGTTCGAAGATTGTTGTTGGGGTGCAATGCAGGAAAGCAGCAGCTCCAGTGAAAGCAGTGCCGTTGCCTCAGCAAAGAGTTCGGCCTGTGATGAGACATAAAGGAGCCAAAAAAAATCAAACGGCATTTGATTCCGATCCTTTCGCCAGTGTCTGGGCTATAGCGTTGAGAACCTGTAGAGTTGCATGCGCGTCAAGATGTGTAGGATGGTTTTCATCCACGGGTTCCATTTTGCATCATGCAACATTTGTGCTGTGTGTGTTGTGTGGAAAGGCATGACGTCTCAGAAGCCGCAAGTATGAACACCAAAGTATGTCAATATTCTCAACCCACCTTCCCCGCTCAAAAAAAAACACGCATCAACCACACATTGAACAACGCACTGCTCCCACGAGGACTCCGCGCCAAGTTCCAGGAAACGCCCAGGCAGCGGTTGAGAGCCGACAAAATCTGCAAAGTCTAGCCTAAGCTTTTCAATTGTCCCGTAGGGTCGGTCGATATTTCCAAAAAGGCTTGAAATGCATGCAACCTCCGGAATTATGGGAGCTTATATAGCTTAAGAAAATCATGCAAGACCAGCTACCGCCTAACGGCAGCAAATGTTTTTGGATGTGCCTTCTGGGGTCCGCGCTGTACCGGCTACAAGAGAAGTAAGGAGTCATTCCCTGAATTATAGAACCCGCCCGCCTGCTCCCCCCCCGCGGTCTGATCTTACTGTTGGGAAGGTATCCTTTGCGCATTAGGATGAGTTGGGGTTTAATGGATACATGAAACAGCTAACTTACTCCACAAACCTTCATCCCCAAACCCCAAAACTGATCCTTTCATAAGCCTCGTTTGAATTGAAATCCCCAACACCCCTGCCTTACTGTCTGTTAGAAGGGCAGGGAAGAATGGAAATGTTGTGGTGCCAGTAATGTGGTAATTTCACATGGAGTTCCATTCCTGCATTGTCTATTAAGCAGCCACCAGGTAAACCTAGGCCCTAACCCGAGTTATCCCTATAATCTGCTGCTTTTCATTTCTTTGTCCACTCGCTTTGGCATTTGATTCTCCCGTATTCTTTACCCTGAATCACGAAACCTGATGTCTTAAATCAGGGGTTCCAAAGCAGCTGCTGCGGACCGCACGGTGCAAGGTGCAGGCGCCTTTAGGGCATGAGCTGTTTCAGGGCGTAGACCCAGTTGCTGTTTAGAGCTCAGGGTGAAGAATTTCGTGCTTGGAACATTCGGGTTGTAAAGCCTATGTGGCGACATTACCGAAGAGGAGGTAGTCAAGCGTTTGTCTTTGATCTACTTCTTGCTTAGCAGCTTAGCGATGGCTTCCTGAACCTCCCCATCCCCCAAACTGACATGGAACCCCATGGGCCCATTACTGTTGTCTTTATAGCTACTTTTCTTGGGGCCCCATGTTTGTTTAGGAGAGCTCGAGCCACGTATCCTGGTCGAAGATCTCTGGGTGGTTCCAAAACATTAGGGGGTTCTTTGGGCAATCATGGGAATCCGTAGTGTAAGAACTGGAGTCGAGTATAGTGGGGTCTCTACTGGGGCCCGTATTTGTTGGAAATCCCTTTTGCTTGGAGATTTAGAAAATGGCAAAAAGTTGGCGACAGTATGCCAACAGTGAGCCTTGCTCTTGGCTGCTCACCTTGTCCTTTAACACACTGGAATCCTTCTCATGCCAGCGGATTCAAGATATCTTTCAAGTTTGGAGGCTCCGCTACGCAGACCCCCTACAGGATCCAAAAAATGGAACCTTCCAATAACGCCCTTATTTCCCCAATGTGGAAATCAGGGTGATTTTGGATGAGGGCCTGATTAGGGAGAATAGCGTAGTGGCTTGTTGTTCCTGACGTCTCAAGACGTGGTCAACAGTGCAGAATCTTTGTCGTATCCCAGCATCAATTCCCATCGCACTGTGGCGTTCTTATCTCATCGACACCAGAAAGCGGCCCATGCGTTTGATGACCCTAAGTGGCTCAAAACACAGTACCGGTGGGGCTGGGCGCGCGGCCGCAGCTCGCCATGCAGCCGTCATTTCTGCAGAGCCCCTGTGATGAAGCTGGCGACTTTGATGGAAATTCGAAATGTGAAAGCATACAACATCCCTTCTTGGATGTACCCAAAATGAGACATTGGGGTTTATACGGGCCGCCACACTCATCAGGGTTTAGGACGTTTCTTTTTTATCATCGGGATCGCTGGGCATCAAAAGAGCCTGAAGCGCTACAGGAAAGTTGGAGATTGCTTTACGGTTTCTCCGTCTGCACACCCTAAACCCCGATACCCTAAACTCTCTGAAAGGCTTCCATGGGACATGGCATGATTTTCTGACAGTACCTGAAAACGAGCATGGTGGCTTCGTGGAGCTGAAGGACAAGAAGAAGATCCTTGGATTCTAAACCCAACACCCTATATCATAATACGTATATATGTATATATCGTAAATAATAGGGTTT
>CAJNIZ010044460.1:93095-103922 GCA_905231905.1 Symbiodinium pilosum
GGTTTTAAGGTTTAGAGTTTAGGGCCCTTTCGCTCCCGCCAGCAGCTTAGATGAAATCCCCGAAAGGCCCCCACAACAACAGCTACAATCCTTGTGAATGGAGCTTCAGTTCTGTTTTCCATGTCAGCTTGAAAAAGGGTACGTACTAGTACTATAAGTGCCAAGAGACAGATCTTTTTTGTAAGGACAGGCAACACGGGACTACAAATTCAAAGACCCAAAACACTCCTAGTCCTTCTGCTACTTACCACAGAACTTCTTTTTTGAAATCTGCCTAGACTGCCGAAGAAACCAGTAAGAAGGAGCGAGGTTTGTTCCTCCTGAATACAACCCCCTAGGTGTTTGCAGCTACAATCCTGTTTAACCTCAGAGCAAGGACCCATAATTTTGAGAAACTCCCACCTACCGCCATTCAGCTGGGAAAAAGCCTGGAAGTCATCAACTGCTTCGACATAGATGCCAACCTTCCCAGATCTGCAAAAGGATCTGTATATACCTAGATCGCCTCTATGTGGGGGGAGAGTCTTAACTGTAAGAACGGACTTGGGTTGAATAAGGATTAGACATAGGGTTTTCCAAAAAAACAATCTGAAAGGCCTTCAGTTTCAGTTTGAGATGCCCTCAGTCTTACATCGTGTGCTCTCATAGTGCAGGTTGCCCTTAAGAATGCCACCCGGCATTGCGCTAACATGCAAGTCTTAGCAGCTTCTCCATGCGTCTTCAGACTCAGCATAGACAATGGTACTGTAATAGTTCCTTAGGAAGTTCCAGCGTAGAGGCCAACCATTCCTATGCGAAAGTAACAACATTGGGGCAGCAGCTTCTCTCCACTCTACAGTATCTGTCGTCTTCTTCTTCCTCGGATTCTCATGTCTCAAAGTCTGTACTTCGGCTCGCAGAGGACTTCCAGCACTCTCCAATCCCTACCCTGAATCCTCCTGCTCCAGGCTTTCACAACTTCTTGTTTGAACCCCCTTTACTTACTGGGGGTTAGTAAGGAGGAAAGAAACAAATTGTCTATGGATTACATACGGATTCTATTCCCTTTATTCCCTACTAACCACCAGTACCTTTACTTAGGGGACTTGCTAGGGCAACTCACACATGCCAAGGTGCCGGACTTGTTGCCGCTCACCTCGCCGCGCTTGCAATAAGAGCCATGCACAACAGAGATCCAGAAGATCCATATCCTAAGCGCATGTTTTCGGTATGGAGAGCTTGTTCTAATAGTTGCAAGCAGTTGGAGATCGAAATTCCTGATGCCTGTTGTGGATGAGGTGATACTGGTGTGTTCCTGGCAGCTCTGTCGGGAATACATTATAGGGATTGGGGTGATCGTATACAGGAATGGCAAGCGGGTTGACAAGAAACTGTAGGGCTAGGCATACGCTCTCTTCAGACTGGAGCTCAACTATGCATTTTGCTGCAGCCAGTGCAAAAGTATCATACTTGCTCGCACTGGTCACCAGTGCCCTTAATGGGAGAGTCTGGCAGCCGCAGCTGCACCCGCCCACACTCCTACACCCCCCACCACGGCTAGCACCACGGCTGCGGACCCCGCTGCGGCCGCCATTGCCACTGTTGCGGCTGCCATGAAAATGTCCCTTCGGGACCTTGAGGATATATGAGGGTTTCCCAAAATTAGGGGCACCTTTTGGGGGGTCCCTATCATAAGGACTATAGTATATTAGGATCTAAGCGTCTGTGGAGCTGGCCTGCGTCTTACGGCACACCCGCAGTAGAGTCTTTGCACTGGATGTGCTCGTGCGCAAGCCTTGCAGATAAGCGCTGCTCGGGGATATCAGAAAAAGAACTCAAGAAACTGCAGCATCTGGGCACGCCGAGCAACACCGGGGGGAGAGACGTGTCCTGCCAAGTCTGAACGAAACAATGCAAATTGGGGACGATCTCTCACCAGGCACATAAGCCAGCCTGAGCAAAAGCCTTTCGAAGCGCGGATGCCAACGGATAGCCGTGCCGATCTTTCAAGGGAATCCTGAGCACTTCTGTGTACATGCCTGGTCAGAGTTGCTATTCTGAAAGCTCACGTGGCGGTATACCAGCACATACGGGTGGAAGAGTGTCAAAACAAGACCCCTTCCATTTGCTCGGAGATGGGTGGATAATCATAAGTGGGGCTAGCAGTGCCAAGTCTTGCGACCCCGCCGGTCACAGACAGTATTTAGCAAGACTATTCCCTTGTAGCTATAACCCTGTGTACATAGATCTGCCCCGCCCAGAATTTCTTGAAATTACTCAAGCGTAGAAACATCCAAACAGCATAGTAAAACTTTAGTTGGGCCACATGTGGGCACGTGGTTGTGGTAAGGAAGGGGCAGTATACCACCCTAAAGCCTGAACCCTAAACCGGTTTAGGGTTTAGGGTTTAGGTTTAGGGTTTAGGTTTAGGGTTTAGGGTTTAGAGTTTATTGGTACTCAAGTGGCAGGTTCCATATGGTGTATGTGTTGCCAGTGTAGTTCATGTCCATCAGAGGGCAGTCGCCGTAGCCTCAGCTTGTGTGTGTGCGCGGCAATTTTGGCATACCCCAAACCCTGTAAACCCTAAACCCCATAAACTCCGAACTCAAAACCCCAAACCCTATGAACCCTCTAAACCCTAACTATACCCTATAACCCTAAACCCTCTACGAACTGTTCGGGCTTCTGAATCGGAAGCTACTGCTTCAATGACTAGTGTACAGGATGCCCCAGGCGCTACTGGTGTTACTGGTAGCTGCAAGCTGGCATAACCTAAGCCCTCAGCCCTAAACCCTCAACCCTGAATAATTAGTAGCTTCCATTTTCATTTCCGTGATCCCTGTATAACCCCCATATAACCGCTATGTAACCTCCATATAACCTAGATAATTTGCCACCTTTTTCTCAATTCCGAGCCCAAATTTTGAAGCAAGGCACCAAACATGCCGAACTCCATTTCCGGGCCGCCCTTCCAGTAACTCTTCGAGAACTCAAAGAAATTGTAGCCTGGGTGTATTGTAGCTTGTGTTCAGACTGCTTTTTGGGGGCTCTGGGGCAGGCTTTTGCTGCAGGAAGAATGGGTCTAAGCCCTAAACCATGGAGGTTAAGACGCCGCTTACCCCCAAGGCCTTCTATTGACACAAAAACGTGGGATTCAAAAGGGTTTAGGGTGCAGGGTTGGGATTCAAAACTCAAAGCCGTCCCAAAGCACGACCCGGCCGCCCATGAAGTAGGGATATCTCGCCGACTTCGCCATCCTGGGCAGAGCTTTGAGAATAAATGCAATCAGGATTATGCCCCTTAATAAACCCCTATAGCAGTCCCCGAATGTAATCCCTGTATATCCCCCACTTCAGGAGTTTAGACTAGAGGTCATTTGGAGCTTGGGGGTTCTGCTTTGGGGTACGGTCGGCATGGCCATGAGAACCTACAGCAATGTCAAGAGGAAAAAGGTAGCATTGCCGATTGTTGCCGGGTTGGCAATATTTACTGGATGTACTGTACTTGTAAGAAATGCCGCGAAGAGAGCTGCACTTCGGCTGCCACAAAAGGACTGATAATTTGGGAGCTCTCAAAATTGGAGGGGGGGGGCCTTACAGTATACGGGCCCTCATCCCTAAGCCCTTAACCCTCTTTCGTGGAATATGGGGGGCTTTCGAACTACTACAGGAGTCCCTCTGTAGGGATTCTATAGGTGCTATGTTGAGAAAACTCTCACTCGACTCCCTGCTCTCCAGAAGGGAATAGTTTGGGTACTGCCCCCACCCAGTAACAGTCTATATTAGGGGTCCTATTAAGGGCTATATGTAACCATATTATATTTATATGGGGGGACAGTACCCAAGGAATAGTGCTACTAGTTCTTCAGGCTTTTACATGACACAAGCCCTACAAGCCCTTATGTAAACCAACTTGTCATGTCCCACTTTCTTCTCTACTTGATTCTCCATACTCCCTATAAACCCTGTAGGACCCTTGTATACGCATATAGAATCCAGGTAAAAGATGCGTAACCCCTAAATAAGTAAATATGCATATAAACCCCTACATATATGTATAATGTTTTCCATACTGCAATCCAAGCTTCTGCACAGCTTCAGTCAGATCCTGCTCCATGCTGTGGTGGACGCTATGATACTCTCCTATGAACACCTCGGTCCGCGGCTAACAAGGGGGAGGAAATTCCGCAATGTGTGGTCTTCATATCCCAAAACTATCCAGTCCATCTAGGAAATACTCCCTAGCAAAAGCCCCATGATGGGCAATCCCTATGAGGCAGCTGGGTTGGCAAAGCCAACCTCCAATCATCAGACCAAGAGACAGGAACTTTCAAGGTGGGAGTCCAGAAGCTACTCCTGGGTTGCTGTTAAGGAACTTAAATTAAGTTACCATAATGGGTATATATCGTAAATAATAGGGTTTCCCCCAATATAGTAGCTTCAATGAAAGTACTCTACCACTATACCAACTGCCTTAAATCCTTCACCCAAGGGGCTGGGCTTAGAGGTTTAGGATCCAGGATGTGAGTTTTATGTGTTGGGGTTTGGGGGTCTTGACCAGGGTTTTTTCGGGTTTAGGGTTTAGGCTTAGGGGATCCGCTAGCATGGTGAAGTTAAGGATCTATAGTCCCCCTTAAGTAGATAGAATATGGGGTATATGGGGATCTTAAATTAATATACTTAAACCCATATTCTATCTGCTTAAGGATGACTATATAGGTTTAGGTTGTCGTGGGCTTTCCGTTCGGGGATTTGGAAGTCAACTCGAAGCCCATCGGTGTACGGGGGCCCTTGATAGATGGAAAGAGTTATCGGGGTTATATAGAGGTTCTGTTGGGATAATGGACAACTGAATGGAAACTACTATTATGGTATCCTAGGGTATATTCTGGTATATCTTAGTATATTGTAGTAGACTTTTGTACATCATAAAAGTACAAGCCTCTCTTAAGGGATCCCCCATCCCCTCAAGGACACTCCACTCGAAGTTCGAAATTATTGGACCTTGTTAGGGTGATAGGGTGTCCGTAGGCGTTAGGGTGGTCGGGGGGGAGGTCGTGACTTTATTCTCGCGAGGAATGCTGGTGGAATTACTCTTCAAGGGCTAACCTCGGTTCAAAGTATGCCCCCCCCCCCCAGCTGAGCCATAGTCTATAGACGAGTCTAAACTCCTTAAATGGGGGTTATGTAGGGGATTACATGCGGGACTACGATAGGGGTTACAGTATCAAGTATTGCCTATTTTGAGCCCTCAATCCTGCAATTTTGGTGCTTTCATTCCTCGTCTGCATCCTTTACATGTCCTGCAGGCCATGTAATCCTGGGGGTTGAGGGTTTAGGGTTTACTAAGGGGGAAAGGTCACTGTATTCCGGTGAAACGCTCCATGCTACATCTGAGGTACAGTCAGTACCATTCGAACTACGGGAGAGATGGAGGTAGGTAGGGTTCAGGGTAGTCATGGAGGGATTATGATAGCCCTTGAGGATTCTATAGGAATGAGCTGCTTTTCAAAGCTGCCATTGCTTACTGAGGGAATGACAAGGGTGGACATAATTTTCCTTACAATTTGTTATAGTCTAGGTTATGTTGTTTTAGTCCCAATTATAACCCCATGTCTGTTCATTCTAAACGAGAGTTGTCAGTAGCTAATATGATGTTCGCGCTTGTGCTGGCAAGTGTGCAGAACTGATTCTTGAAACATCCCTGGAGATACCAAGGAAGAAGCTTATTGCAGGCCGCTATGGCGTTGCGATCGAGGAGGCGCCACGGGCGTGGAGTCAGACTACTCCGCATGTAGCATGGTAATAAACGATAAAGACAATCTGGGCGATCTCAGATGCGCCGCTCCTTAACTGCACGCCCGAATGGTTGTTGTCCTAATTAGGGGTAGCCACATATAGATCCCAAAGTAGCATAAGCCTTATCATGGGATCCCCAATAAGGTGCCCCTAATCTTCAGGAGAACCCAAATCCTAAACTCTAAGCCATGCTCTGCATCCCATGCTCTTTGCTCTGAAGTCTTCGTTCTAGACGTGAAGCTCTTGATCCAGGGTCTAGGGTTTAGGCTTGTCGAATTCTGGGAGCACATGGAGCAAGCTAGCATCCCAGGAAAGCCACTTATTTAGAATGCCTCATGGAGTTGTGTTTCAGGAGCATTCTTGTTGTTCATTCAGGCATGTCCCAGGCGAATGTGCAGCTCATTCCTTCGGGTCTATTCAAGTCTATTCCGGCGAACATCTAGAAGGTGTCTCCATGAGGAACTTGTGCAGAGTTGCATAAGGTCCTTACAAAAAGGGATGTCGCACTTCGGAATATCTTGTGACGTCTTGGCTTCATGCTGGCAGGGTGATTTGTGGTGGTCCGTCTATGTAACTACGCATCTTGCTAGAAGAAATGAATCCTGCCAACAGCAGCAACCCAATACTTTCAGTTAATCTTCGTAATGTTCGTATTATGGTGCTCCTTGATTCTGAGAGTCTCCTACTCCCTATTCCTAGATTACAACTCGACGTACAACTATGACTACAACCTCTCTAGCAATCCCCTGGCGCAAGACCCCCTACCCTAAACCCTGAGCGCTAAGCCGTTCTTCGAACCGGCAAGCCTAAGCCCCAAACCCGCGAATGCGAATAGAGAGCCTTTGAGGATCTAGCGTTGGGGTCAAGGGTTTAGGTTAGGGTGAGCCTCCCCCGGCCTGTGAGGCGTGCAAAGCCGAGAAGCGGGGGCAGAATGGTGCGGCGGGAGCATCTCGGAAGCCGAAAAGATCAGCATGGGGCTTCATTACTTCGCTGGGTATAGTATACAAAGCCAAAAGGGCTTAGGAATTCAGGCTTTGGGCCTTTGGACTTGAGGCAGCCAATGGCTTTGCGTCTGGAAATCTGATCCATGCAGGAACTGGAGCATAATCTAGGATTAATTAAGAGCGGTGACAGTACTGTAGTAGCAGTAGCAGTACTGCTAGTAAGCAACAATGGAAGGAATGGAGCGTAAGGGTGTTGATCCACTCCCCCAACCACTCCCTGAATCCCCACACCCCAAGCCGGATAGTCATGACTCATAGAACCATGGGATCTTGTACTAAGCGTGAACTCTTAAGGGTAGCAAAGGAGGGAGTGTAGTAGAACATCAATCATAGAAACCTCTGCTTGAAAACTTGCTCATGTTCAATTACAAGTGGGGATCAGGGTTCAGTATGGTTAGAGCACCCTATGGCTTTCACGCGACTGTTTCAGATTCTGCTTCTTAATCTAGCGGGAGTTTTTTTGATTTGATGCTGATGCAATCACTAAGGGGAACCACCACAATGGTCATCTTGCTTTTGGGCCCTTAGCCTGAACCCTAATCCTTGCCACCTAGAGCTTCAGGAAGTGATTGACCTGCTTGCTGAGAAGTGCAAATCACACCCCGTCGGCATCGAGCACATCGTGAAGGCTGCAGAGACACTTGGTACGGGGTTAGAGTTGAGGGCTCATAAGAGCGCCTCCAAAAAAAGTAGGAGTCCCTTTTTGGAAGGTCCGCCCTAGACACAAGGTGAAAATTGTTCATATGTATATATATATGTCTTTATATGTATGCTGCCGTATATATATATATATTTATATCTGTGTGTGTACATGAAAGGGAGGACCCTTCTTTTGTGGAAAGGCCCTAGTGAGCTAAGATCCTATTTGAAAGCCTTGAGGAGTCTAGGGAATGGAGGGTTTAGGGGTCTGGGCTTAGGGTTTAAGGTTCAGGGTTTAGGGTTGAGGCGTTTTAGGGTTTAGGGCTCAGGGAAGTTTAAGGCATCGTAACCCCTATACCTTGCCCAGTGATGCAGTAGTGTCTACTTCCTTTTCCGCTATTTGATTCCCTATGAGCGACCGGCAAGTAGACGCTAAGCCCTAAACCTTATACGTCCTTGTAAACCGCGCGGTTGCCTAATTTTCCGATTGCTTGTCATTTCATCGTCTACTATTCCCTAAGTCCTAAACCCCGCAGAACCCTGGAACCCCGAAAAGAAAAGACCAGAAACCTTAAACAACGTAGTGTCACTGCAAGGAAGACAGAGTCCAAGACGCACAAGGCCTTGGACAAGGGCAAGGAGCACAAGCTTCCGGTCTGGGAGGAGTCCGACTCCTCGTCGAGCTCCGACTGATCTGTGGCCGGGCTCCTACTGTTTAAGGTTTAGGGGTTTAGGGTGTATGGGTGTATGGGTCTAGAATTTAGGGTCTGGGGTAGGGTTCAGGTTAAAGGGATGTAGGACTTGGGTATGATAGAAGTGCCCACAAAATACCCAGAATGGAGAAGGAAATGGGAAAGAACGTGGAAACTGAAAAGTGAACTAGGCTTATGTAGGAGGTATACACGCATTATGTACTAGCAGGATTCGCAAAAGCTACCAATATTGTCATTGTGATTGTAGGTTCGGAATACTGGCATAGGAGCTCTCAAAAGAGCCTCAATGTTATATGGTCAACAATTCAGACCTAAAGTATCTACAAAGCTCCGAATAGCCCAATGCAGTGTCTCAGTGAGCCCCAGGTACATTGGATTTTCTAGGCCTTGTGATGGATTCACTCACCTAAGGTTTCAGTTTTGGTTTTCCAGCTTCAAAGCTCAAACAAATGAGCGCGTTGAGGGTTTAGATGTACGAATTCCCGGGTGTCACTCTGAAGGTTCCAGTCTGGTCGGAGGTACCCGAAACCTTCAACCCTGGTGTTTCTGATTCGAAGAGCTTCTATATAACCCCATTATACTTGTAGTAGTTTCCATTTTTTCCATTATCCCTATATAACCCCAATATATACACCCTATATAACCCTATATAACCCCCAACATTTTTCTGCTTCTTTCTGCCGAGGCTTCCTTTGTGAATGAAGCCGCAGCTGAGCTCCAAAGCCTGAAAAGGCTCATGCAGAGTGAGCCCCCAGAGTGGCTTGAGCTGGGACAAAAACCGGGGTCTCTACAGTTTATATAATTGACACATACTGACACAGTTTATTGGCGTGTGCAGATCATGGGAAGACGACAAGAGGAAACAATGATAACGTAGTAAATTCTGTTCTCTGACGGGAAAAGGGTAACGGTAAGAGCTTGATAACTTAGGGGACCCCCCACCCTGTAATTGTGACCTTAAGGGATAGTAAGGATTATATTAGGGTCCTATTTGATTCCTACTCAACCACTATTGAAGGGTGGGGGGGGGTCCTCCTAGTTGATAACATGTTAAATTGGATAGAAAGCTGGCCCCTAGGTTTTTGGCCCCGCGCACCTGGTAGTTTCTTAGCAGGGGGTTTGACCAAAAAATGGACCCCAATATAAATTGCTCCTTATTATGGGGCCTCCCAAAAACGAGTCCCCTAATTTTTGGAAATGCGCACCCCTGTTTTAGAGAAACTCCCACCTGGCTGCGTGCCAAGAATGGGTCCTTTCATACTCCTAGATCACTGGAATCATGGCAAAGAACATGCCCCTCTCAAAAGGGACCGAAAGCTTGGGACGTGCCCATTTTCTACTTGCTTTGCGCGCCCGCTAGAAAACGACCCTGCATCCAATTGCCTGGCAGGTTAAGGTCAGTAGAAGGTTACAAGGACACCCTCTCTAACAGTGACCACAAAGGGGATGATCATGGTAATCACATTCCTTGGTCCTTATCTCTTCCCAATCTGCCACTATAAGAGGGGGGATCACCTGACCTGTGGGCATTCATTCCTAGATTGACATGGGGGTTTCTCGCTGAGGTCGCCTGGATACTATACTCCCCAAGTGCTAGGACCCTTACCTGCAATCTTGACACGTAGTCATCCTTGAAGGTAAGACCTTGCGACAGAGCCCCTGTCGCGTACCCGAAGAGCTTTTTTTCAAACAGCAAGGGGGTGGCAGGGGAATCCATGAGTTTAGGGTTTGGAGAAACGGTTTAGGTTTAAGGACTTAGCGTAGGGTTAGGTGGAGGTTCAGGCAAGCTTAACTGTATCTGGCTTATAGCTGTGCGTATAGCGCAATGGATTAGTCCGGTTACAGATGGCGTGTATACAGTTACAAGTAGGTTACAATTGCCTTGAAGCTCCAAGTCCCATTTAAGGGCTCGGGCTGAGGTCTTTGTTTGCAGTTCTGTGATTCCGGGTTAAGGGCTTTCCTTGAAATCTTGGGGGGTATGGAGGACCCTTGACAGTCGCCGGTAGCCATTTCTTCCAAGCCCTGTCAAGGCCCTGAAGGCACCCTTATTTTCTGAACCTTGGGCATCCTCAAAGTGCGAGGGACACATCCAAGTTTGAAACATGTCGATCACGCTCCATGTCGGCCTGCTGAGCGGAAGGACGGTCCAGATTGAAACCGAACAGGATGCTGATGTTTGGGTATTCAAGCGACATGCGGAAAGGGCCCTGTCGGTCAGCAATGGCAGACTTGTCCATTCCAGCGGATCAGTGTTGGATGAAGCAATGACAATTAAAGACTGTGAGCTGTGCGATAATGATTTCCTGAACCTGCAAATACAGCCCATCACGATTCAGGCTACTAGAGCAGGTGAGTGTGCGGCGTTTGCTGTGGTTCTTGCCAATGGGTCTGTGGTGACCTGGGGTGATGCTGACTACGGTGGCGACAGCCGTGCAGTGCAAGATCAACTGAAGAACGTGCAGCAGATTCAAGCCAGTTTGAGCGCCTTTGCAGCCATCCTTGCAGATGGATCCGTGGTGACCTGGGGTGTTGCTGGCTTTGGCGGCAGAAGCAGCCGTGCGGTGCAAGATCAACTGAAGAACGTGCAGCAGATTCAAGCCAGTTTGAGCGCCTTTGCAGCCATCCTTGCAGATGGATCCGTGGTGACCTGGGGTGATGCTGTCTGCGGTGGCAACAGCAGTGCGGTGCAACATC
>CAJNIZ010044460.1:122258-153559 GCA_905231905.1 Symbiodinium pilosum
GGGTTCAGGGTCCAGGGTCTAGGGCTTGGGGTTTGGAAGCGGGTGTCCTGTAGGGATTGTATGAGAAGGTTGCAGGGCTTCGCCATGTCCCTCTTCAGTATTCATGTGCATCATTTTGAGAGCCTTCCTCATACATGCAGCAGGTGCATCATCAAAGTATCAACAACAATGAAAACAATAACAATAACAGAACGCCAGTACTAATAATGATCGCAATAGCAATAACGGCAGAAAAAGAAAATACTGCTGAAAGCGAGAGTAGTAGCAATAGTGGGCTACCCTAAGCCCTAAACCCATAAACCCTGAATCCCTATACCCTAAACCGACTAAACCCTAAAAGCCTAAACCCTGAATCCCTTACCCTAAACTGATAACCCCAAGGAAAACACCAACAAACCATCCCCACACTCCCTGCGAACCAGCACTTTAAGCAGGACCAGGAACTCTTTCCTTCGGCCCGATCTTTGCAGTGCACTCCTAGGTGTTTTCATGTTTGTGGATGGCAGGTAAAGTTGGCAACGCAAATCTGGGGAGGGGTACACCAAATTACTCTAGACCCCACAGCATCTGTTATTCCTTCACTACCTACTAACCACCAGTAAATATAGCTGCCAGACAGCTCTTTACGATCCGTGGGATACAAGGTTGGACGCTAATGACAGCACAGCATTCATGCAGGCCAGCGTCAGAGCACAAGTTTCTGACCCATCTGTGCACTCGTCATCTTCGGACATGGGTAGTGCATCGTCATGAGGCGGCCTCAGTTACCGAACAACAGGCCGCTGTGTTGCACACAAGTACTGTTGTAAAGCGTGCTCACCATGCTGATACTTGAGGTGCCCCAGAAGACAGCAAAGAAGAGCAAGCGACAACTTCAATGTCAAGCATCAAATTAAATCCAACTGGATAGTGCCAAGCCACTTTCTTGGCTCTGATACATCGGTGCCGTACACACCACAGAGCTGCACGGCACCCAGCAAGAGGGCTAGCCTGGTGACCATCATCTTCAGCAACCTGCTGCACAGCATGGCACATGCGGCTTTCTGCCATGGATTGCCAACAGCCATAGACTTGCAATACGGCCTCTCCAATCGAGGTGGCTGCCGTCAGCGATCTCCGAGGCTGCTACAAAATCTAATTATCCTACCTGAACTTGATGCTGCTCGCAAGCGGAAGCGTCCTAGCAAGTCTAGCTGCTGGCATGTCTCACTCATGACCAACGCCCTAAGCTGCAAAGAGCCAAATCAATCACGAAGGCAAGGCAGGTATGAGCCATGCCGCGGGTGTAGCTCGTGGAACAAAATGGATACAAATATGATTTGGGCTTTCCTGAAATTAGGGCACCTCTAAAGGGGAACTAGGGTTTATATAAGGGTAGTGGAACTGCAAGGCAAAAGAAATGCATGTTGGATGTGGCAAATGGCACGTCCATTCCAGGCGCCAAGCTCATCCATGAGCTTCCTAGCGACATTGCAGACCTGGTCCAGGATTCCAAGGTACCATGACTACATGCGATTTAGGGCTCAGGGTTTAGGGTTTAAGGGGGTTACTGTCGAGGAAGTTAAGTTAAGTTACCATAGTGGGTATACATAGGAACTACTATGGCTCCGCCATTATAGTAACTTAAATCAATGATAGCAAGCCACTTTGACATCAAGGTGAACTCACCACCCTAAACCCTAAACCCTAAACCCTGCCTCCTCAGAGTTGGCTGCGACCAGGCCCAATTTGCCAGCACCTGTGCTTAGGGTTTAGGGTTTAGGGTTTAGGATTTAGGGTTTAGGTCCCACCCAGAAAACTGCAGATCTGTGTCCGGGTGTACATGGTAGTTTCCCAAAACAATGAACCCCAATAGAGAACCCAAAATACTACAGTCCTTGATTATGGGGATCCCCTAAATGGCACACCTAATTTTGGGAAACCCGCACATTGCAAAGTAGCCTGGTGTTTCGTGGCGCATGGTTTGGGCAATCTTTGGCCCAACATGATCAGAGACGAATGCAAGCACTGACTTTGCACAAGCTCAATTCGTTCTCCGACTTGCTAATTCAACCAACGTCAATCGTCGATGCTGCGTTGAAGTGTTGAATACCTGAACTTAGTTCCTATAATAAGGAAACCCTATCATTGACTATATACCCATGTTATGGTAGGCCGGCACGCACAGTTTCTGCACGCCAGCCTGGACACACAAATCAGGCTCAATGGAGTATCTGCCTGTTCTCAGACTACAGTAATGCAGCAACCTGAATACTTACGTCCCTTTGATTACCCCACACAACAAATCTAGGAGCAGAGTATTGATAATTCATTCAGGCTTCTACATTCAGACCCCAGTCACCGCGGATGTTGGTGATGCGGTCATAGGGCTACCTGCTCGCATTGGTTCCTGCTGGCCTGTGCAGGGAACGCAACGCATCGAAATCCAAGGCAAACGTGCACTGAAGTCTGTCAAAGTGCCTGTGCGCTCACAAGATCCACATGCAACAGCCATCCTAAACCCTAAACCCTATAGGATTCTGGTGGCTCTACAGAGACCGGGTTCCCTACAAACCTTGATTTTCGGCCTTCGCGAAAGAATGGCCAGTTTGCAGGGGCGCGTCTCTTGTGGCAAAGCGCTCGCCAACCGATTCGAGTGAATGACCGCACTGGAACCTGACCATCTCACAAGAAAAGTGGATGAAGTTCCTGTTACTAGCCTAAATAGTAGTTTCCATTTTCTTTTCCATTATCCCTATATAATCCTATATTGCCCCTATATAACACCCTAGACCCTAAACCCCATTATAGTAGTCTCCATTTTCTTTGCCATGAACTATTCCATATATAACCCCATTATTCGTGTTTTTCTTATTAACATTGTTATTATTGCTATTACAAGGTCTTCCCCATTGCTGGGTGCACATTTTGCCAGCTTTTGGGGGCTTTGCACAGCGAGGCAAACTGAATCAACGGTGGCTGGCACGACTGTCGCAAACTGGCAAGGATTAGGGTTTAGGGTTTAGGGTCTGGAAAGTTGAGCTTCGGAATATTGCTTCCCTGTTTGTACGTGTGATCTTTTACTCTTGGATCTCTTCAAGGGATGGTTTGCCCCAAACTTTAAACAACACGCCCTAAGCCCACGCTACTAGCGGAGGCTACTACACTTGGGGTTCTACCTTCCAGATCCTCCCGAAGAATGGACTTAGGCCCAGACGAACCACCGGGCTTGCGAAAGGAAGGCCGCCAAGATTGCCTAAGGTACAGGTTTCAGGCTCTCATCGTTGGCTCCAGGGATTCCTCAAGATGGTCCAAAACAGCTTGCCATACTGTGGACAACAGCCTGTGCTGGCGTAGAGGAACTTCCCATGGTACGAAGTATGTACTGGAGCAATGGGCTTTGCAGACCATGATGCTTTCAAGATGCCCCGAAAAGACAACTAACAACCTGCTGCGGACAAGGAGCTCCGATGAGCAATGTCTTGCTTCCGACATCACAGTATCTCAGGGCAGCCCACTTGAGAATAAGAAGTGGAAGAACAGAAGCGACTGGCAGAAAGCAAAGCGCCACAGCAGCAGCAGCAGCAGCAGCAGCAGCAGCAGCAGCAGCAGCAGCACCGGCAGCGGCACCGGAACCGACACCTGCACCAGCACCGCCACCGCCACCGCCACAACCACAACCACCCCGGCCGGCACCACTGCCATCGCCACCGCCACTGCCGCTGCCGGCGGTAGCAGCAGCAGGACCCGCAAGAAGAAGAAGAAGAAGAAGAAAGTGATGACGAAGCGGGAAAACAAGAAGGAAGAATGTGAAGCAACAAGCAACAACAAGAAGCAGCTTACCAACTCCAACATGGCTTTTTAGCTGGCCTCAGGGCAGTCCTGGCCATAGCAGACTCAGCTGAAGAGCTGCCATCATAAGCCAGCTCCAGCAAGAAGAAGGCCATCCTTCGGGTAATGTCCCCGACCCGGTAACAGTCTATAGCAAGGGTCATGTTAAGGGCTATTTATGTGGTTTAGGGTTTAGGGTAACAGTATATGTATATATATATGTATATTAGAGATCATATTAAGGGCTATGCATAACTGTACTACACACATTCTCCAACTGTTGCAGAGTGGGGGCTGTCATCCCTAAACCCTAAACCCACGCCATTCTCAAAGCTCTTGCGCTCACATCACCCAGCCTACTGAAGAAATGGAAGCCTCCCTTAAGGGATTCTGGACAGGTCTTGCAAGTAGAGCGCAGTAGCGGATGCACTTGCTTAGAGTGTAGGATTTTGGGGGTTGCATTCTTGTTGGAGCTCAGCATTCAAGGTTTGATCCCCAGATGGGAGCTTTCAGGGAGGACGGGCACTAACAGAAGAGCCCTCAATATCCCCAATAAATACCCTATATACTCTAGATATACCCTATATACCCGAGATATGCCCACTTCATTAAACTACTGCAGTCCCAGGCGCGAAAGGGATGACAGTAACGCCAAGCCCAGCAGCATCATCAGCCTGAGCGCTTCTGGGCTTAGGGTTTAGGGTTTGGGGTGCAGTGCGGCGACGAAGCTGCACAGAACGCAAGCAGATATGCCAGCAACAGCAATTTCTACAGGAAACATCCTAATAGCAGTACTTGTGTTGATGCTAAACATCCTGTATGACCTTAGTATACTACGGTGCCATCGTTTCAGTTAATTATATAGGATCCTTAGTGTCATGCAGGATTCTTAGTATCCACCGTTGTAGCTACCCCTAAACCCTAAACCCTAAACCCTAAACCCTAAGCCCTAAACCTTAAACCCTAAACCCCTGACTGTAGGCTTGAGCACCGGGCGAAACCTTCCATCTCCTCCAGGACAAGATGCTGCTCCAGTACCTCAACCACGGGCCTCGAACGGAGCTAAACAGCAACATCTACAGCTCAAAAAAAACGTCACAGGTTGGTGCATTATATGGGGAATACATATATATATATACGTATATATATATACTAGCCCAATAATTGAGAATCAAATGGAAAAGAAAGTGGGACATGACGTGGACACTGTGGTTATCTGGTGGTTTAATGGTGAAACACTTGTGCAATCCAAAACGGCAGGTTAACAGGGACTATATAGGTCACAGGCTGGATATTAGCCACCCCTAAACCCTAAACCCTTAAAGTGCAAGTCAAGTTGCACAATCGCCTCTTGCAATCATCAACCAAAATACCTTGGCACAGCGTGTCAGACTCGCTTTGAAGGAAACTCCAGGGCCTGAGGCAGCAGTCTCACAAGTTGTTACTTCCCTGGCTACTCCAAACCCTAAACCCTAAGCTCAAAAACCCTAAATCCTAAGCTCTAAACCCTAAACCCTAAACCTTAAATCCTAAACCGAGTGGCAAATAGAACTGATTTGGCTGGCCATGTGGCTTGGGATGTACCTGCCAATCTGCAGGGCAGCCACGCTGCAAATTAGGCTTCCAGGTCTGCCCTTGTACATGAGCTACGGACTCAAGTTAGGGTTCAGGGTTTAAGGTTTCGGGTTTGGGGTTGAGGGTTTAGGGCTGAGGGTTTAGGTTTGGGGAGAACCTACAGGGGTGTATACAGGGGGGAATTTAAAAAGAACTTCAATCCAGGGATCATATGGTAGTTTCCATAACATGGGGGCTTCCCAGTATAGACCCCAATATATTGCAATCCTCGTCATGGGGTCGCACCCAAAAGGGGGCCCTAGTTTTTGGAACACTGCAGATGAAGCCCATTCTGCAATCTGCCAAGTTTATAGATTTAGGATTTAGGGTTTAGCCACTGATGTTCTGGCATGTTTGAGACGTCCTTCACGATGCTGAAGCTCTTTGTCAGCGCAAGCGATTAACATCAGTGGTGCGATGTCAATACTAACATACTGTTGATACTAAAAATCCTGCATGACCTTACTATACTGTAGTACCATTATTCCCAATGTATAAGGTACTTAGGATCACGCAGGATTTTTAGTATCCACCGTAGGACATAGGAGTCTCTCAAAATGCGGATGGGGAGGAGGGGGGGGCAGGTCCCTCAGGGCTGACCGTAAACCCTAAACCCTAAGTATACGCATAGAGTGGTTCAACGGAGATTCGAGGGATCTAGGCTGGTTTAGGGTTTAGGGTTTAGGGAAACTCCAACATGCCTTGGACTACCCCGTTTAGGGCTTGGGGCTTCAGGTTCCAAAGCTCCTCAAACAAGGAGCCCCGCATTCTTGATCACCAAAGGCCGTAGGACCATAATGAGTTGACAGCCCAAGAATTGCTGACCATCAGCAATTGTTTTGAGATTTTCGCTGAATACTTCTAAGGTTGGACTCCTAATTATTAACTCTAAACCCCAACCCTAGCAAGAAGTAACAGTCAGGAGGGCACTGCTTTGGCACTTCGGGAACCTGCGGCCTCAAAGACAGCCTCGACTTTGGAAGCCGCTCCTGACCCAAGATCTCATGCAATGCCTTAGGCCCTGAACCTTAGGGTTCAGGATTTTGGGTTGGGGTTCAGGCTTAAGGATTAAGGTTCAGGGTTCGGGGTCTGATATCCAGCTATACGTCCTGATCCGACCACCCTCTGGAAATCCTGACTTTTCAGCGATTGGGCCCTACAGCAGATCCAGTAAATCGTACATCAATTGGGTTCTCCCAAAATCCTGCCACAAGATCGTTGCATTACTGTTGCCATCGTTATGCTCCTCATTCTGGTTGCTGTTTTTGCTATCAACCTGTTTGCTGTTACCTTCAGTGTTGTTGCCATGCTTCTCAATCTTATTGCTGCCTTATCTCGTTCTTGGCAATCCTAGAGCCTAAAAAGTAGTTTCCATGTTGTTTTCATTATCCCCCATAAAACCCCATATATACTCTATTATAATCGTTTCCATTGTATTTTCCATGATTCCCCTTAAACCCCCCAATATATACCCTATTATAGTAGTTTCCATTTTCTTTTCCATCATCCCTATAGAAACCAGTTCCTCACCTATATATACCCCATGATAATCCCAGTTTGCATTTCATCTCCATTGTGTTCTCCATTTGGTTCTCCACTATCCCAATATTAAGCCATACTATCCCCCATAGAATTGTTCAGGGGAGGAAGCCAGCCAACGCGCAGATCGAGAAACAGCCCGTACATACACGCACGCTTAGGCTTGCTGGTGGCTAGTAGGGAATAGGGTTTAGGGTTTAGGCTTATGAAGGAATTGAGTAGGGGTGATATGGGTTAATATTGGGACAATGGGGAATCAAATGAAAAAGAACATGTAAAATGAAATGGAAAGTGGGGGTATATTGGGGTATATGGAGGTTCAAGGGTTCTACAGGGACAATGGAAAAGAAAATGGAAAGTACTATATAGTATATAGGGGTTCTATAGGGATGATGGAAAAGAAAATGGAACCCCTGCGTCCTCCGCAACGAAACCTTGGCAGCAGACCAGCTACACAACGAGCGAAATCAGTGAAGGTGTTGCCATCTACCAAGCCAACAAACTGAAGCATGCGCAGCTACCACATCTGGGAAACCAGTGTATCTGCCACATAAAAATATATATGCATATATATATATACACATAACGCACCTATGCTACACTCGCCTAATTCAGCGTCCGTGTCAGCAACCCAGTTGATTAAGTGGCCAGCTGGACTTAGCGACCACGTTGGCAGCAGCTAGGCCCTCACAGCAGGCAGCATCATGCCATCTAAGCTATAATCTAAACTCCGAGTGTCCCCCTTAGTAACCCCTATAGTACTCCCCTAGATAATCCCCCATATAACCTCCTTTCAGGAGTTTAGACTATAGCTCATATAAATAACCTCTATATCCCTCATTATATCCATTATCCTTATGTAACCCCTATATAACCCCTACATAATCTCCTATATAACCCCTTTAAGGACTTTGGACTACAGCCCCATCTAATGTTAGCTCCCAGGGTCATTCTGCTGTGGCAGGCATGTTTGCTCAAAATTAACAACCAACATAAGGGGCTTAGGGTTTAGGGTTATAAGTTGGATGATCTGAACTGTAGTCTAAATTCCTTCAAGGGGATTATCTAGGGTTTAGGGTCTCAACTCCTTAAAGGGGGATTAGATAGAGGATTATATGGGGCACTACTATAGGTGCTTTAAAGGGGGATATTAGGAGCTTAGACTATAGGCCATCTGACATGCGGACCTCTGCGTCCGGGACGAGGGTCTCGTAGCTCTCCATCCTGACTATGGCCAGAATCATCGTACTGAAGTTCCTAGCCATACAAACGCTAAGACCAACAGCCAAGGCGGTTTTGTAGGTGTTTTGGGCACATAGTTGTCGCGTCTCCACTTTTTAACAGGGGTCACCCCATGCTGCTGCTGCTGCTTGTAGTAGCAGAGCCGGAATCCGGAAACAAACAGAGAAAGGAACGGCCAACTATCTTCAGAGTCCAGCATATCATGAAATGCAATCATCCTCGATACAACACTATGGGACATAATATGACAGCAAATAGAATAACATGGAATGCAATACTGTACAACTTAATGTTGTAGCCAAAGGAAGCCCTAAACCCAAAACCCTAAACTTATAGTCCCCCTTAAGTAGATAGAATATGGGGTGTATGGGGATCTTATTATAATAGACTCTAAGCCATATTCTATCTACTTAAGGCGGACTATAACTCCTATATACACCCTATTATAATAGAATAGTTTCCATTCTCTTTTCCATTATCCCTACATAATTTTCCGTTATCCCTATATAACCCCCATAACCCCTATATCTACTTAAGGGGGACATTCTTGCAGACCTATGTGACTTAGTAACTACTTGTAACTGGGATTATAACCCTACTTATAATTGGGTAACCCCTGTAAGCCCATTTAGGGGGATTAGAGGGTTATAAGCCCAGTTGTAAGTAGTTACTAAGTCCCATGGGCCTCCGAGTATAATGTTGTAGCCACGGGAAGCAGGACTAAGCACGCTGCGCAGCTCGCTGCTGCGGTGAAGCCGGAGCTGTACGGCCGCCCACCTTCCACCATCTCCCCAACTTCTACAGTAGGGTTTAGGTTTTAGGCAGTCAATTCCTACCCGCACCTATAAATAAGTTCAACATGAGTTCATCATAATAAACTCTCACAATTCCTATGGATCTCTCATGAAAACTAAGCCCTAAATCCTGAGGCTCAATATATGCAGGACCGCAGGAAACATGAAATTCCGCGGCTGAACCCATCCTTTGCACTTCCCCATGTGGGGGTTCCCAAAAATTAGGGGTACCTTTTTTCGGGGTCCCCATAATAAGGACTATAATGTTTTGGGGTCTGTATTGGGCTCCCTCTATTTAGGGAAACTACCATGTAATCTCCACCAAGAGTCCCCTATCAATCCCACTGACTTCCAAAAAAGCTGGATGACGTTTTCGTGTATGGGGCTTAGGGGAATCACAAAAACCACCTCCCCCAAAAATGATACCACCGAATGCTGAACACGGTATTCTGCGTACTACATATTATGGGTACGGACACTACCCTAAACCCTAAACCCTATTATCTATCAATTTGGGGCATGGAGGTTTTGTTCTTGAGCGACGGGATTGGTTATTGAAGCAGGCCTGTTCCCGACTCACCAAATCGATGTGTTCAGGATCATCATACTCCACCTGTGTTTAGGTTTTAGGGTTCAAGGGTTTAGGGTTTAGGGTTTGAGGCTTTGTGCAAGAGTATGTAGGGGAACTGTCAGGATGGCTGTCCCTTGTTTATGGTTCGATTTACCGGCGCCAAGCAGCTGCCTGAAGATCACGACCTGAAACCCTAAAACCCTTCAACCATCCTTTCCAAAGCTCCCAGCACTTGCACAGCCAAGTTGGGAACCTCTCCAAATTCACACCCTGAACCCTAAACCCCTAAACCCTAAATTGACTGCGCAGGCCCCCTATGCATCCCTCGCAGCACACACACGTAAGGCTTTCCCAAAATCCCAAAATGAGAGATTTTCTTGGGGGTCCCCATAATAGGGTTTCTAGTATTTTGGGGTCTATATTGGGGTCCCCTATGCATGGAAAAGGCCACATAAGCATCTGGAGGTTGGTGCCGAGTCTGTTGTGGCCAAGCAGCAATGACAAACGGATCCTCGACAGCCTTCACTGTCGCTCTGGCATAATGATCCACGAGGACCTAGCAGCTAGGCATCTAAGACACTATAGGGTTTAGGGGTTTAGGGTTGGTACTAAAAGTCCCGCATGACCTTGGTATGCCATAATACCAGAATTCCCAAGGTATAAGATGCTAAAGGTCATGCAGGATTTTTAATATCCACCCTGGAGCCTAAAAAGGACCAAATGCGGTTGTGAGGTATGCGCGAGGCATGGTGTAACTGTGTAAGGATTACAAAGGAAGGTTACAAGCAGCCATTCAGGTATCTACTTGAGGGTCAGGGGGACGTATCTCTTACTGTCCCCCTGACCCTCCCCGTACACATAGTTAGGAGGTCAGGGCTCCTCAATGATGACATATCACCAAACACCAAATTGAAATGGGAGTTCGAGACGCAACTGCCGTTATCTTTTTTTAATGTTAGCACTAAAACTACTATAGTATATTGGGGTGAGAGTGGGGCTATATAGGGAAAATGGAAAAGAAAATGGAAACTACTCTCGGGCTATTTTCAAGGCCAAGGATCCAAGTCCCCTGGCTGAAGTCGCGTGGCAGTGAAGCCTTCGCGTAGCAGTACTTGCTTGCCAGCTGCCTCTCAAGGTCTCTTGCCCTCCGCCAAACTAACATGCAAGCCGGTTCAGGGTGCAGGGTTTAGGGTCTAAGGTTTATAGGGATTGCTTTTGCGCAGGGGACAGGAGGAATGGGAACATTTAAACATGCATTGGGCTTAGGGGAAGCCCAAAAAGTCCCTACGCAGACTGGGGGCAACATGAAGTTCCAAGGACGAGCAGCTGCGACTTGTGGTGAGTCAACGCTCTTCGGTAGGAGTGAAACAAACTGACTGGTTCTTAGGAGGGAGTAAGGAAGCATAGTCCCTACAACCCTTATATAATGTATTCGTATATTTCCATATCCCCTACTAAGAACCAGCAAGATACGCTTGCCACGTAAAATCTTGCGCGGCTTAAATCGGCTTAAGAAGAGTGCCAGGGATGTCTGAGCAAAGTCAGCAGGAGTTCCTGAAAAACGACCCGAAGAAAGCATGAGCAGGCTACAGAAAGCTCCAAACCGCCAACACCAAGCCTGAAACCCTACTGCTTGTCTACTACTCATGACTCCCAGTAGCGTCAGAAGTAGTACGAGTATTGGTACAAATTGTTTGCTGTATTCTTACGGTGATGACGTGTATTATTGTTATGGTTATTGCTGATATTAAATGTCCTCATCCCGAATGGCCTTGCCTGGTCGGCACATTAGGGGTGCGGCGGATAAAGAATACGGTGGCGTCCATTTCCCTTTCCAATCGCCTTAAAGAACCTATACACCCCTAATGGCCTAACTGGTAATTTCCCAAAGGACCCCCAAAAATTAGGAAACCCCGACCTGGTCTGCAGTGTCAGGCATTTCGGAAGAAACCTGGGCAACTGAACCAAGAAACCAACGTCGCCAAGCATGCGACACATGGGATTTGTCTAAGGAGGGTGAGCCCCGAGTTTCTAGTGGCTAAAAGAAATTATGAGGGTCCGCCTGAGGAATATGTGGGGGCCATGTTTTAGAAACTCCCACATGGAATTGGACTCAAGGTTCAGGCTACACCAATCGACAACAGTCAGAACAGGGTGTAGGGCTCAGGGTTAACCCCTAAACCCTAAACCCTAAACCCTAACCCTTAACCCTAAACCCTAAACCCTAAACCTTAACCCCTAAACCCGAAACCCTATACTCAATAAAGTCAGAAACAGGTCTTGCAGGGGTCATGACCCAGATCGGCCCAGGCGTGCCTAGTGGATAGGGGCAACGTCCTAAGCCCTATAAAGCCTACTAAGTAACTGTGGTTCTCATATACTGAGGGAGATTGGGGGACCCCAAGAAAGTCTTGAACATTCCCTTATAAGCTATAGAAAATAGTCTAAACTCCTAGTATTCCCCGAAATAAACCCTATAGTAGCCCCCTGTATACTACCCTATATAAACCCCCTTTAAGGAGTTCAGACTATGGCTCATGAGCATCTTTTGGGTTCTTACCTTGGTGGCTGATCATAAGTTGATGGGGTAACGTTGAGAAATAGTAAAGCCCCTTTCCTACCTCAGGCCGTGAAGCTTTGGCTTTTGGCAGTTATGAATAATGATGCATGCTTGCCCCCACTAAGGCCGCTTTAAATCCTACAAAGGGACCCCCTACTTTGAGGAAGGCACAAATTCATCTGCAACGGCTGTCAGCTCTGGGCGCGCTCAGTATACTGTGCATGGCAAGGCTGTTTCTGGACAGACTGCTGGTCGCTGTTCACCAAAGCTTCACTGTCTGCGGCAGCTGCACACGCAGAATCCATCGTCTGGATGTACTGCACGTTCCTCAGCTGCTCCTGCACACTGCTGCTGTTACCACCCCAATTCGGATGACCCCAGGTGACCACAAATCCATTGTCCAGAATCGCAGCAAATGCCTGTCCAGTCGCCTGGATGTGCCACACGTTTTTAAGCTGCTCCTGAACACCGCTGCTATCACCACCAAAATCCGGATGACCCCAGGTGACCACAGATCCGTTGTCCAGAATCGCAGCAAATGCCTGTCCAGTCGCCTGGATGTGCCGCACGCTTCTAAGCTGCTCCTGAACACCGCTGCTATCACCACCACAATCCCGAGTACCCCAGGTGACCACAGATCCATTGTCCAGAATAGCAGCAAATGCCTGTCTAGTCGCCTGGATGTGCTGCACGTTCCTCAGCTGCTCCTGAACACTGCTGCTGTCATCACCACAATTCGGATGACCCCAGGTGACCACAGATCCATTGTCCAGAATCGCAGCGAATGCACCAGAGGCCGCCTGGATGTGCTGCACGTTCCTCAGCTGCTCCTGAACTCGGCTGCTGTGACCACCGAAACCCGGCAGACCCCAGGTGACCACAGATTCATTGTCCAGAATCGCAGCAAATGCCTGTCCAGCCGCCTGGATGTGCCGCACGTTCCTCAGCTGCTCCTGAACACTGCTGCTGTCGCCACCCAAAACCGACGGACCCCAGGTCACGACAGATCCAGTGTCCAGAATCGCAGCAAATGCCTGTCCAGTCGCCTCGATGTGCTGCACGTTCCTCAGCTGCTCCTGAACACCGCTGCTGTCACCACCAAAATCCGGATGACCCCAGGTGACCACAGATCCGTTGTCCAGAATCGCAGCAAATGCCTGTCTAGTCGCCTGGATGTGCTGCACGTTCCTCAGCTGCTCCTGAACACTGCTGCTGTCACCACCACAATTCGGATGACCCCAGGTGACCACAGATCCGTTGTCCAGAATCGCAGCAAATGCCTGTCCAGTCGCCTGGATGTGCTGCACGTTCCTCAGCTGCTCCTGAACACTGCTGCTGTCACCACCATCTACGCGATGACCCCAAGTTACAATGGATCCATCCCCCATTGCAGCAGCATATGCTTTTCCGGCGTTGCAGCTTGCAAGCATGGTCTGCCGCACTTGCAGGGTAAGAGTATCTCCCGCTTTCAGACCCGCTGCACCTACTGTCTGGCGATCATCCAGGATTCGCCCCTTCGAATCTCGCAGGACCCCCATGCCAGTCTGCAGGGATCGTTGGGCCTGCAACTTGATGGACTTTAGCGTTCGTTCGATGCTCACTGGGATTTGTACGGATCTTCTGCTTATCAAGGCCACACAAACAGAATCACATGCCATTGCGTCAATGGCACAATCTTCGTCAGGCTTAGATAACTTATTTGCTGTAGACATTGCAGTTCATGCGAGGGTTGTCTCAAAGCTCTAGCAGTGTCTGGGAATTTCGTGGTTTTTGAAGATCACCGGGGCCCTCTTAAGAATTCTGTGACCATCAGCTTGAGATAATAATAACAACAATCGAACAAATAGTAGTAATAGCAGGAATAGCAGTAATAGCAGTAATAGTACTAATAGTAGTAATAATAGTATTATCTTCAATAATAGCCGTAGTAGCCATAGCACCCGCCTCATGCTAGTACTTTTAATATTTTGAGAAACTCCCATGTCACCTGCCGGGCAAGCCTTAGTCTCGCATCCCAAACTCTCTCACCAGGCCCCTTTAAATCTTGCCAGAAAAGACCTTACAAGAGGCTTGCACAAAATTAGGAACACCTTTTGGGGGTCCCGATAATAAGGGTTATGATATTCTAGGGTCTATATTGGGGTCCCCTATTTATGGAAACTACTGTATATTAGAGGACAGGTTCAATGTTGGTGTTTGGGGGTGGGGTTCATGTGAGTATAAGGTGATGTATTTCATTACAAATGACCCTGGTGGCCAGATAGGGTTGCAAGTCAATCTCGAGCTTTCTTGCTTTTGCAAGAGAACTGTGTTGCTGTTAAGAGACTTTCATGTACAGCGGGGAGAAGTCTACTTAAGAACTGTAATCCACACGCAAGAATATGTTTAAAAAAGACTGTGTTTGAACAAGTTCTTTGAGGTTATACTACAGTAGCCATATACTAGGACAAGTTGCATGCAAGAAGTAGATCCTAAAGCAAGACAAGACTTGAACAATAGGAACAACAATTAACCGTTCACATATACACAGGACACACGACCACCGGATGATCTGTGAAAGCGTGTTCTGTGCTGCAAATGCTAGCGGGCGAAGCTCACATGGGTGGTTGTCAAAATTACGGTCCCTTTTTGGGTACCCTAAACATGAAGTGCCGTATTATAATCGGGATCCAAAAATGGACCATGATTTTAACAACCACCCACATACATATCAACCAGTCTATCACATATAAGTTGTTCTTGTTTCCCTAATTCCCTGCTAACCTGCCTTGTCGGAGCTTCAACGCAACGGGATGCATGCATTTAGGACCCCCACGGGGAAAAAAAAACACACACACACACACACACAAACAATTCAAACCACCCTTACTTTCAGGTGGGCCATCCCATATTACTTTCATTTTCCATGCTCTTTCCCATTTGATTCTCCACTATTGGTAGTTGTCTTGGCCCTGAACCCTCAACCTTAATCCCTCGACCCTCAACTTTAATCCCGAAACCCTAATCCCTAAATTTAGATCCCTTAGCCATCAACCTTAATCGCTAAACCCTAAACCCTAGATCCCTAAACCCTCAACCTTAATCCCTCAACCCTCAACCTTAATCCCTAAACCCTAAATCCCTAAACCCTAAACCCTGAACCCTACATGCTTAAACCCTACTCCCTCAACCTTAAACCCTCAACCTGAATCCCTACACCCTAAACCTTAATCCCTGAAGCCTAATCCCTAATCCCTAAACCCTAATCCTTAATGAAACATCCTGGGAGGACTCAGTAGCTGACGCCGCTGATCCAATGTGCGCCTTTCAGGACTGTCCTCCCAGGCTTGATTGGGAGTTTAGGCCTTAGGGTCCAGGGTTCAGGGTCCCGGGTTTAGGGCTTAGGGTTTAGGGTTAAGGGTCCCGGGTTTAGGGCTTAGCGTCTAGGGTTAAGGGTCCCGGGTTTGGGGCTTAGGGTCTAGAGTTTAGGGCTTGGTGTTTCGAGTTGGGCGTCTTAGTTATCAGGCTATGTAAGCCCTTTTCTGCTTCTATGACCCGATATAATCGCAATTCAACATTACACAATTACTGTATACCCCTATGTTATGTCCTCTTTGTGGGGGGGCTCATATCCCTAAACAATAGTTTTCGCTCTCGCTTGAGGCTTTAAGGGTCTTGGTTTTGGGGGTTCCCCTTGAACCTCGCGTCTTGCACTTCCCTGAACCCTGAAACCCTGAACCCTAAGCCCTAAACCTTCCCTAAACCCTGAACCTAAAACTTCCCACCAACCTCACACCCTAAACCTAAAACTTCCCCCAACCTCAAACCCTAAACCTTCCCTAAACTCTAAACCCTAAGCCCTAAATCGTCCTCAACTCCGACATGGTAAGCCGCGGCTTTCCATCTCGGAAGCAACGAGCAGCCAGGGAGTGGAGCTCATGCTCATCGTTCACGATGCCCTGCTCAGAGTTCAGGGTTTAGAGTTTAGGGGCTTAGGGATATATAGGGTTTAGGGTTTAGGGAATTTAGGGAATTTAGGGAATTTAGGGAGTTTGGAGCTTTTGGGTCTAGGGTATATAAAGGGTTTTTATGAGGTTATACAGGGTTTTATAGCGCTTTATAGGGGTTATATAGGGGTCGTATAGGGATAATGGAAAAGAGAATGGAACTACTATTTAGGGTTTAGGGAGTTTAGGGTTTTAGGGTTCAGGGTTTGAGGTTTAAGGGTTTAGGGTTTAGTGTTTTTAGCTTGGGGGTTTGATTTGGGGTTCGTTAGACAGGGTTTAGGGCCCTAATGTTGGCTGCCATCAGCTACCCAGTGTGGGGTTTGGGGTTTAAGGGCTTTAGGACTAGTAGCAGGGATGATCGGGATAGAAATGGAAAGTGGCACCAGCAAATCAATCGGGTCATGGCCCTAAACTCAAAAACCTGAACCCACATATGGCCCTAGATAAACCGCATATAATCCCCATAAGGACCTTATGTTATATGATCCCCATAAAGACTTTGTATTATAGAATCCCCATACAGCCCTTACATTATGTAATCCCCATAGAGCCATTATAGTATTCCCAATAGAGCCATTACATTATACGATCCCCATAAAGCCCTCATAGTATATTATCCCTGTAGACGCCTAAGTCCCCGGTCCTGGAGGTCTGCGATGATCCGGCTCACGAAAGCAACCATTTGAGCCTGTTGTTTGGAGGTTCAGGGTCAGTACCTGGCCACTTTACGAAACAAACCTTGGAACCTGAAATTAAGCCCCGAACTGCTTTTGACATTTATGGCAAGGTCGGGTCAGATCGTTGCAATTTGCCAAGAGCGTTCAATGCGGATGCAATCGCATTCATATCCACTCATGCACTGCATTCATCGTGATATCCAGGTTGTTTTTTGTATAACTCTTGCCAATTTGCCAACGTCTCTGTCATCGCTGCCACTTCTGGTATCGCAACCCGCCATCACCGCTTCTGGACTACAAAGCAAGAGCAACAGCAGCAGCAACTACACCACTACTACTGCTAGCGCTAAACTGCTACCACCAATATTCCACCTGCATGACCTTTGCGCACAAGGCGGTCTGCCCCACAGAAGCGAAGCACCCTCTGTCTTCTATCCGCCTCATCCTGTCTAGATGCCTGCGCCCACCACTACAACTTAGCACACCAAGGGATACCATGTGGAGATGAAGCTTCCAAATGCGTGCGGCTTAGGGGAAATGGGATCAACTCAAAGAGTAACTGCGTGTGTCTGAAAACCCTAAACCCTAAAGCCTGAACCTCCTCGCAATTTAGCAGACTATTCGCAGCAGAGATGCAGTGTCCCTCCAGGCAGCTGCACTGGCAAAACCTGATACAAATCATGATTCTTGTTATCACGGCTACAACTACTAGTATTATTAATACTATTTTTATTACTGTTAGTACTATTAATACTTTCAGTACTCTTCTTATTACTTGTATAGCTAGCATTACTATTACTATCAGTATTATAATGCATGAACAGCTTGAAAAGAATGCTTCAATGGCTGTCAGCATCATCACTAAGCAGGCTGAGGATACAGCCTTCCTGTGTCAGCGGGGCATTCACGCCACCGTGAACCATGGAAGCTCGAAGCTTTGGGCACGACCTCCAGCATGACTGGATTGCTGTGAAGGACCTTAATCTAAGTTTCTATATTGGGGAAGCCCTATTAATATTTACTATATATACATATATATATATACACACCCATTATGGTACCCTTAATTTATGTTCCTTAACAGCAACCCAGCATGAAGCTTGGCCTTTGCAACAGGCTACACGAAACCTGCACTAGGCTCATCAAGTCTGCGTTCCGCAGAAGACTGGGCATCCAGCAATATAAGAAGGATGTATGCAAGCGTGCCAGGCAGCACAGCGCCAACCAGCCACAAATTTCGCGGATGTGAGTTCACTGCTGAGTATGCCAAGGGAAAAATCAGCAACACCAGCAGACTGCCGGACCTGCAGGCAGCGCCATCAACTGGGGGTTTCCCAAAATTAGGGGTACCATTTTTGGGGGTACCAATAATAAGGACTATAGTATTTTGGGGTCTATATTGGGGCCCCCTTATTTTGTGAAACTACCAACTTTTACAGTCATGCAACTGGCTGTGAGGTACGTACTCTGCATAATCCAACGGCTCGGAGTCGTACGATTGCTTAAACAAATCTAATTGAGGTTCGAGGTCAAGGCCCCTATGCGCTGAGGACCCGTATGCTCTGAAAAGTACCCCACATGCGGCCATAAACTCATCCGAGGATCAGGAGAAAGGATCGCCAATGCAGAATATAGGCAAAGAAGTTGAAGACACAGCTGGTCGCTTCCTGAATGGGCACAGGTCTGACAGTCGCCAAGATGAAGGTCTGAAGAATTTCTGAACAAGAGCAGGTCGCTGCCTTCAGTGACATTAAACAAAACAATCCATGGTTCTAAAGAGATTGCAATGGGAGTCATGTAGGCATGTAAAACAGCCATTTCAGACCTAACTCACAAACCCCCTTCTGGCAAGGATTCCTCGATGACGTCGCGCTTCACGTCGACAATGTCATCCCATAAATGCTGCAAATGGAAGTTAGGGTCGCCATCCACCTTCCACCCAGAGTGATTGCCAAAGAAAACAACGAGCATCATGGCTCAGCAGCACTTATCCTGCCAGTCGCCGCTCTTGCATCGTGATGGAAAATTCTGTATGCTGGGCCTGGAGGTGGGTGCCGTGGTCTTCAGAGCTGGGCGGATTAAGCGCCATAGCGAACATGGCATCCTGCACTCAGAGGCACAAATAATAGTAATGATAGAAGTGATAACAATACTGCTAAGAGTAACTGCGGTTTAGGACTTGGGGTTTTCGTATTGGGAACTTCGAGCATTACCTCCAACAGGAACACTTCGCACCGGGTGAGTAAACCACATATTACCCTATAGAACCCTAAAACCCAAGGTAGTTTCCATGTTATTTTCCATTATCCCAATATAACCCCAATACAGAACCCATATTACCCTATAGAACAACCTGCCTTGCCGCGATCCAAGTATGACAAGCGCAGGTTCAGTAAAATCCTTGGCTGCTGAGGCATCACACTATAGGGTTTAGGGTTTAGGGTTTAGGGCATACATTAAGTCCTTGGTACATCTGTCCCTGCAAGAAGCACCCCACATGTAGTTGTGTAGCCTGATATTTCTATGGACTCACAACAATTCCCGAACGGATGCCTTCAGAATTCTGAATTTCATGCCTGTCTTACCTGTACAAATTTCGTATGCCGCATGGATACTCTGCACCCTCTTAAAAATCATAGCGTGGCATGGGTGAAAGAAGATTTGGACAGGGTTCTCCCCAGCATTCGGGCGAGGACCAGCGGCCAATGCCTCCAAGCCATGCGAACTATTTCAGCTTACAGAGCTTGGGGACTGCATAGACTTGGGGGTCCAAGCGGGAAGCACCAAGGAATTGCGGAAAGAAACCGCAGAGACTCTTTTGGACCTAGCAGTGTTAACCTAAGGGTCATGACCATAGAGACCGTAGAGCCGGGGGCCCAGCACTTCACATAAATCCGCTTTTAGGGCAAGGCTTTTGATTGTCACAAAGGAAGCCGCAAAAGTGCTGCTTGACTGCTGCGTGTCAGTCTATAACCTAATTTTGTTTTAGCAATTCACCCTAAACCCTAAAGCCATGGTTTGTGAACCAGACGTGCCAATCAAACCCTAAGCTCACCATTCTTTTTGCCAGGCCAAATGGCATCCGAATTTCAATCTGAAGCCTTAGGGGTTACAGGCTATGGGGTTTATATGAGCTACAGTCAAGTTTTCCCAGAGAACCAATGGACATGGGTTCTTTATTCAAAGAATGTGTATAGATATATATATATATAGGACTATTTTCTAAACTAAAAGAGGGACCCGATCTCCACTCTTAATGGTTCCTTACTAAGGCCAATATTGACAGTAGCTCATGCAGGATTAGGATCCCCTGGGGCTTCGGGTTTCAAGTTTAGGGTTTAAGGTTGAGGGCTTAGGGTTTGTTTAAATTTGTATGAAAACCGACAGGACATCGAGGATTCCTGATCTCCTACCCTTCACCAACAGGCTCCTAAGTCCTAACCCTGAGAGGACACAGCAAAAAAACCCAGAAAACATTAGGTGGACCCCCCACCCTGTAATAGTGGTATACCAGGAATATAAGAGGATCCTACTATAATCCTTATTATCCCTTATCCTAGTTTCTATGTCGGAAATTTGCGGGTCTCCCTCCTCTGGGTTTAGGGTTTAGGCTTCATCCTCTGAGTAGCCCCGGGCTGATACTTGCGACCTACAGAGTGACATGGGCTGAAGCTATACTTGGTAGTTTCCGGTTAGGGTTTAGGGTTTAGGGAACCCAAAATATTCTCAAAAAGATATTATATTCATGCTGGAAACACCCACACAGGTACCCCTAATGTTGGGAAAACCTAACCCTAAACTCTATATATTCCTATAGCATCCCTATATAACCCCTACATCGAGTCTAATTGTACCCCTGAATCACCACTTCCTGTCCCTTGGAACTTGGGTTATTACCATAAGGTGCTGCTCGGCACCCCAATTTGTGGAAACCTCTACATGGAGAGTTGATTATGAGAATGGGGACCCGAAAAACAAAATTTTGACAGCCTTGCATCAAAATGCCCATAAGGTTCCTGTATAACCCCAGCTTCCATTTCATGTGCTATTTCTTTTCCGTATGATTCTCCATTATTGGGGTTACATATCCATGACGGGGCCCTAAACCCTAAACCCTAAACCCTAAACTCATTATTGGCATAAAGTCCTTAAAGGCAAAAAGAAACCCTAAACCGCAAATCCTAAAGCCCAAAACCCCAAAGCCTCAACCCCTAAACACTTAAACCCTAAAATTCCATACCCTTAAGCCCTAAAACCCCAAGCCCTATACCCCAAAATCCTAAACCCTTAATCCAAAACCCTAAAGCCTTAAGCCCTAAACCCTAAAACTCTAAACCCTAAACCCCAGAGCACTAAACCCCAAAACAATAAAACCCGAAACACTAAACCCCTGAACCCCAACACCCTGAAATCCTGAAACCCTTTACCCTAAAGCCCTAAAACCCCTAAACCCCTGAAACTTAAAAAGAAAACCCAAGCCCTATACCCCACAACCCTAAACTCCAAACCCTAAAGCCCTAAACCCTAAAAACTCTAGAGCCCTAAAACCCTAAACCCTACAACCCTAGAGCCCTAAATACCCTAGACCCTAAACACCAAAACACAAAAATGCCTCTGGGAGCGGGAGACCAAGTTCTGTGGTCCGATCGACGAAATAGCCAACGCAGTTTCGGAGCAGACCCCTACAATGATGGGATTTAGGCTTTAGGATTAAAAGTTGAGGATTAAGAATTTAGGATTAGGAGCTTTTGACTAAGGAGTTAGGACTTAGGGTTTAGGATTTAGGGTTTCCCCCAAAAATCCTACAACAGGCTAAGTAGTTTAGCGGCAACCTTAGGCGGAGGTTGCGCAGGGGGACTTGGTAGCGGGACCCATGACCCCTCGGAGGTTGAGGGCCTACATTCGAAGGCTCAGGCGCTTTGAGGATTTCAGGGTTTTAGGGTTTCGGAGGTTTTGGGTTGAATGTGACGGTTTGGGAGCTTCACGAGATTGGTGCATTTTGGGAAAATTGGGGGAGTCAAAGTGGAGACTGCAACAAAAACATGATGGCATCTTGAAGCCATGGTATAGGGTTCAGGATTTAGGATTTAGGATTTAGGGTTTAGGGTTTAGGGCCAGGCAGGGTTCAGGACTCAGGGCCCTGAGGAACAGCCATGCCATACCTTTCCCCAACAGCGCAACCTGCTCCTAATGATGAATGCTACCTGTAATAGTAGCAACATGGAACATGCCTTTGACAAACACCTAAACCCCAAACCCGAAACCCTAAACCCTAGATCCTAGACCGTAAACCCTAAACCCTAGATCTTAGACCTTAAACCCTAAACCCTAGATTTGGGGAATCTACATTGTAATCTACATGACAACCCTAAGTTTGATACGTACTCCTTCCGCCGGTGACCCCAGAAGTTGCTCGATCAGTGGTTGAGGGTGTAGGGTTTAGGGTTTTGGGTTTAGGTGTAGGGTTTAGATGATTCTCGTGATCCTCCAAAATGGGGAGAGTTGCTGCTACAGTGGATTGGAGCACCTGACACATCACAAGCAGGCAGGAAACATTCTAAAATAGTTCCCAACACTTGAGGACCCTGCTTGTAAGCAAGACCGACCTAGTGTTGAGGGCTTCCCAAAAACTAGTGATCCCTCCAGGAAGTAGGGGTTTTAACATGCTGGTGAATATGATGCGGGTGGGGGGGAGGGTTTCGGGGAATCTGCGTTTGTGGGAAGACTACCACCAGCCTCCGCTGACCAGGCTTATCAGCAGGTGCCGCCAGGTCCTTTGCTGCACACTACAATCTGAGCCTGCGTGCGATACGGTACCAGAAGGGCAAAGAGTCCCAAACATGCAGGGTTTAGGGCTTGTAGCCCGCTTAAGTAGCTAGAATATGGTTTTGGGTATATTATAATGAGATCTCCATATACCCCATATTCCATCTACTTCAGGGGGACCACAGGGCTTAGGGTTTCAAAGGTGCGAAGCTTTCATTCTGAATGGCCCAACGCTGAAGCTTAGCAGAGGGTGACCGGGTGACCGCGCGCGTGTAATCAGAGTCCAGATTGGAACCCAAATTTGGCGACTCCGCTAGCAAATCCATACCCCAAATCCTACATGACCCCACATGAGCTATAGTCTAAACTCCTCAAAGGGGGTCATTTAGGGGATTATGTAGGGACTACTACAGGGGATATTAAGGGGGATACTCGGAGTTAGACTATGACTCACATGACCTCCACAGCTTCGAGCCCTGCAAACTCCCCATTTTCTAGATTAACAAGTAGAGCTCCCAAATCATGACCAAAACATCTTTCAGAACAACCTACAAGGACCACGAATTGCTAACATGTGCAGACGGATGTCTGAAGGTCCACCGTCCTGCAGCGGGCATGCAAAATATTCAGGGTCTATGTAGGTCGCAGGATGAAAAAAAGCAGGGCCTACATAGGTGGTAAGATGAAGCATATTCAGGGTCTGGTTCGCAGATGAAAGGCAACTCTGAAAACTCACGGCAGGGTACTGGAAGACAGGGAATTCAACATCCATGACTTGTTGCTGCTTCCGGCAATGTGCCGGAGTGAACATTTGGATTCTCATAGGGTGCTCAACTCTCCCTTAAGCACACGTAAAACACCCTAAGCCCTATACAAACAAATCCTTCTTGCAAGGGCTTAAACTTGAGCACTTCCAGTTTCTCAGACTTTGCATGCGTGAAGCAGGTAGGGAGCAGTGATTGGCTTGGTGAAGCCAGGCCAAGAAACGTTACTACGCTCTTATGATGTGTAGGGGTCTGAGGGAGACAGAAAAAAGCTTTGCTTCGGAAATTCTAGGAAGCTGATTTATCAATGACTAAACCTTGGAGCCGGGAAGCCTCTGGGACATACTTTCGTACCGCACATGCCCCTGCCCCCTCTCCTGCACATGTCCGTTGAAATACGATGCGCCAAAGTAACATTGGCGTGAGCTATGGTCTAAACGCCTAGTATCCCCCTTACTAACCCCTATAGTAGTCCCCTTCTCTATAACCCCCTTTCAGGAGTTTAGACTATGGCTCACATGGCCTTCTTAGTCTTAATTATTAGTTTCCGGGAATATACTACAACACCTGACGCATCCCAAAGACATTTGCATATCCCCCTCGGATCCTATACTATAAAGAGGTTCAATGTTCGTATTGGGGGAAGGACCAGCAAAACCAGCGCCTGCTGCCTGGAACGACTTTGATGGCGTCGCCTTCGCAAAGAGTCAATAGATGAACGACGGTTGTCAAACTCATGGTGTCTTGTGGGCTCCTCTGAATATTCGGGGCTGCCAGTCCTACAATAATCAGAACGGAACGGACCAACAAAGCTGACAAGCCCCCCATGGCGGTTTCTCAAAATGACATGTGGGCCCCTATCACCTAGCAGTGTATGCATGATAAGGTTCCCAGTACATGTTTTGAGACACTCCCAGACCAGACATGTACACATCCGAAGCACATCAAAATGTTTACACACAGAGACACGTTTTCATTGCTAGGCACTTGCTGCGTTGATAGCCCGTACGTGTCTTCCAGAAGCCAGGCGCGAAAAAAGGAAAAACAAGAAAATTGTAAGAACTTCTCGGAATGACACTTACATTACATCAGCCCCAAGCAAACGACTTTCATAAACCCCAAACTACCGATTTATACCCACAGGGTCTCAAGGGGCGACCTCTTTTAAGGACTCTGGGTACAGCATGCTACAAGGATTTCCTAGATTGTTGATAGGGGACCGCAGTATCCCATTTCAAATACGCATATCCTGAAACACGATATAACCCCCATACAACCCTATTGATCTCCGTGTAACCCGTAAATTTTGTTGTACAACCTACTCCTACATTAACCGTTGCGAGAGAGGAGGAGGTTACCCAAAATACTGATATTCCTAAACCCAATAACACTTCATTTATGCCTCTATAACCCCTATGTTCCCTATATACTTCGCTACATTACCCTAAACCCTACACCCTATAGTCTATATAATTCCCCACATCATCCTACATCCTTATGGGTGAAACAAGTACCCAGCCAGCCTGACGGCCGCCCCACCGCCCCAGTCGGCGTCTCGGCGCTGGCAGTGAGCCCGGTACCGCTCTGAGCTTGTTCGCTGCAAGTTCTCCTACGCTGTTTAGGGTTAAAGGCGGCCCCCCCTGCCTGTAATAAGGGTATAATAGGCATATAAGAGGACGCGGCTATGATGACGACTATCCCGTACACTTACTAATACAGAGTGGAGGGGGGTTCACCTAAGCTTAAAATTCAGATAACAAATTCATAGACAAGCTAGGATTTTCTATCAAAACTACAGGGAATGAGGTTTATGGATCAGGGTTTAGAGTTTAGAGCTTGGGGGGCAGCTTGAGAATCCACTTACAGCACTACGGGCCCAAACCACTAGGGTAATATCCCTAAACCCTGTATCCTTTTGTAGCCTTACATAATCCTAGTTTCGATTTCATTTCCATGATTTTTTCCGTTTGATTCCCCATTTGGGAGGTCCGAAACCCTAGACCGTACACGGCATGTCCGTCCTTGTGACGAAGTTCGAACCATCCTTCAACGTCCCGATTCAAGGGCAAATCTCCCAAGCAGACTTCAACGAAACCCATCTGCGCATCTCCTTAGCGTAGCAATCTGCATGCGGAAGTTGAAAGACATGTGGGGGGCTTCCCAAAATTGGGGATCCTTTTTTGGGGTTTCCCTGGGGTTCCCCAGAAAACTTCCTCCTCCTGAATCTCTCGGCATCCAACACAGCTAAGCGAGGCTCTGTTCATCAGGACGTTGGAGTGCGTCTGATCCGCGACTTGTATCCTGCTGCATCACTGAAGTCGCAGGATGCCAGTTTTCCAGGCTTTCAATCAAACTTGGTCTTTGTAAGTGACCAGAAAGCATGACGAATCCTGGACCAACGCGACGCATAGCGCGTAGGGCTCTACATGCCAGCTGTCCTGAGCATAGAGTAGGGACAGACCACGTCCAGCGAGCGATGAAAGCGCCTCGGCTCATCCAAGCTCGGTGCATCTCCCTAGGTGGGGCCTACGCTGCAGTTCCACACACTCAAGGGAAAGCAGGAAGCTATCAATAATAGCAAATAGCGGCTGCTTTCTAGACCGGAGCTTCACAGTGATTCTGGTTTGCCCCTGCCAGGAAACCATTCCGGGCTTGTTGTTCGTTGCTGGCACTTGGAACGGCAGACGAGGCAATCATCGAGGTAGACCTGTCAGCATCTACGTAAAAGGCAGCGCAAGCAGATCAAGCTGATGGTATTTTGTGCCTTGGCGTAGGGGTTGCATGTTGGTTGCAAAGTCAGGGAAACGTCTTCCCCGACAAGATCTCTGGCGTTCAGGATGGACAGCTCCAGATGAGCAACGGGTCCAAGCGTTTCCACCTGACATGACTTGACGTGGGGACTCTGCGACCCATGCAGGAGCAAGGATCTTATCTGTGCTGCCGAGACGCTGCACGACCAGGTTGAAAGATGCACCTCCAGCGGTTGGCGTGGAAATCTTCGCGTGGCAACTCATTCGCCAATACCTAGTCTGGCCACAGCGGCAGCATGGCTGCGACAAGTGCAAAGGAAGCTTGCAAGTTTGCATGAAGGGCCCCGACCGGTATATCCAAAATGCCTGGCTCGTATGCGCTGATGTGGCCGGGGCTACACAGAACTAGCCCCCCGAACGAGCTCGGAACCCTAGAAGAGCACCGCAAATACTGCTTTATTTGCAGAAGGTGTTGTTGAGCATTTCTTGTCTCATCAGGGCAGGGGAAACCCTACACCCCTGTACATACAATCCCTTTTTCGACCCTTCTACAGGTAGTCACAAAAAAAGGCCCTACGTAGCTACATTAAAAACGAATCCTTTATCCATCCCATTACTCCCGCTCAGACCTGCTTCTTCCCTAAACCCTTCAACTCCAGCCAGCAACACCCTGCTTCTTTCCTCAAAATCCTGAAGCCCTCAACCCTATACAAACCTGGAACCTCAACCTTTAAACCCGGTACTACCAGCTACCAAAGAGGGGCCCCTGTCTTTCGAAACCCAGATCCCTATAAACCACTAATGCAAGCCCAGTATCCATTTCATGTTCAATGTTCTTTTCCACTTGGCTCTCCATTACCGGGCGAAAATCCCTCAAACGCTAAACCCTAATCTAGCAGTTTCCAGTCAATTTTCCGTTTTCCCATGTGACTCTTCATTCTTGGCATAGCAGCCCTATTTTCGAGAAGTTCTAATACAGCCATATACCCCGCACATAACCCTGCATGTCCCCCTGCATCCCGCAAATTCCTACAGTAGACTCCAACTTAATGGAAACCCCCGTGACCCCGCCTAAACCCAGAACCCTAATCCCTAAACCATTCTCCCTAAACCCTAAACCCCTAATTTTGGGCCAGGGGCTGGTCGAAGCAGGGGCTGGTCTTGCCCTGGGACGAGTTAGGGGTTAGGAGTTCAATGGATTGAGGGGTTCCGCGTTTTAGGGTTGGGGTTACAAAGCTTGAGGAGTTTGGGGTTTAGTGGCTCATGGGGTTAGAGTTTGGGGGTTTAGCGGCCTAAGGTTCCAGGGTTCACAAGGTCCGCAACCTGAAACTGGGATTCCTTTCCAGGTCATTTCCTGAGGCAAGAAATTTGAGAACATAGAGCGATACAGCTGAAAAGTTATGGAGCCTCAAAACCCTAAATCCTACAGGATCCTTCTAGGATACCCCATATCTTAAGCTTTCACCTGCATAGGGTTTCTGTAGACCCCTACATATCCTGAACGGAGAACTTCTGTTTTCAGAAATACTCAACTGAGCTACAGTCAGAATTCCTCACATGTGTATCCGAACATGAGATCCCAGCAAACCGTTCTTCAGGGCAGTGTACTGAATGACTACAGAAGGTTGTTTCTAGCCTGAAGCTAGGGTTTAGGGTTCAGGGGACTGTGGATTGAAGAAATCTTGCACCATTCTGTATACCCTATGCCCTATTCTAGTGGTGCAAGATTTCCTCGATCCCCAGTAGGCCCTCTGTAGGCAACCATAGCATTGAATGATAAGCATAGTAATAATTGTGGTAATACTAATGATAATGAAAATAAAGAGTTGTAATGATGATAAGACTAATAATAATAGTAATAGTGAAAATGATGATGATAATAGCTTGCCTGGCTCTTCATCGGACCATCCTCTTTGAGGGACTCGTCGCAATCCATGACGATACTCCTCCAGGGCGCATGATGATGGGGCAGGGTGTCTCATGGGGACTCTCGAAGCCGTGGATCCCCAATTGCGGGGTCCTATGCGGAAGTCCCTAAACCCTAAACCTTAAATCCCCCTAAACCGCGGTGGGGAAGCCGTCCTGCTGTGCCTTCTGCCTGTTTTCCAGTCGTGCTGGATCAAGGCTGCGATCTAAGAGTGTGCTGAAGCCCTTCTCCTCCGCCCACCGCCTGGTCCTAGCAGTCTTAGGTTGAAACATGGGCCCTTAGCATGGGCCATAAAACCCTAAACCCTAAGGCTACTACAGCTATGGAAGCGGGCGGAGACATGCACAAGTTACGACACGTCAGCCGCACAGAAAGTATTGGGAATAAAGGGGTATAGTATAGGGTTATAGGGACAATGGCAAAGAAACTGGAAACTACCATGTAGGGTTTGGGGTTAATACTGGCGATGAAAAGGATAGTTACTGGAAGTGCGAATACTGGCAAACCTGGTACTAGTAGCAATCTGCGGAAATCATGCTGAGAACAGAATAATGGAAGCGGCGTTGCCTGTGGTACTGCTGGCAAGATTCTCTTGTTCCGCGACCCGTGGATTGGATGCAAAAACATCGTTGGCCAGTGTCTCAAATTCAGAACGGGAAGCACCTGGGTCTGATGGCGGAGGCAGCACCTCGGCAACATCAGGGAAATATGCATTGGTGTCATTGTTCCTGCTCAGAGCTATCATTACTATTATTACAACTGCCGCCGCCACTGCCGCCGCCGCCACTGCCGCCGCCACCGCCACCACCCACCGCCACTCCTACCCCTTCCCCTACCCCTACCACTACCATTACAGCATGAGCACCACAAGCACGACGACTACTTGAACTCCAAGTATCGCTGTCAGCATCACGATTTACAAGTGACTATCAAACATGCAAGTGCCTGGTGGCCACAACGCTGACCCAGAGGGATAATTCTGATCATGGTACTGTGTGAGGCGATCCTTGCGGTGATCGGCTTAGAGACGCCATCCCAGATATGCGGCAGGAAGCGTGCACATCGCCAGGGCGGTAGTGAGAAGCTTCTGAGACGCTTTGACGCTTAGCAAGTGCTTCCCCATGCATCACGAACCTAGACATCTGGACCTTTGGAGCTAGAGCGCACTCCGCCCCACACACTATCCCTACTTGCTCAGCTTTGAAACACAGCTGGCGGCCAAGCACATCACAGTCAGCACAGCAAGTCAGCAAGCCTGCCACGTTACTGCTGCAAGACGTTACCGCTGCAAGGCAAACAACATGCTCCCGGTGGCTTCAACTGCTTGTCCCAGCGGACCTGGTGATTGCTGCATGAGGGCATTCAGCTGAACCTGCGCATTGCAGAGAACTCAGTTGCAGAGGCATGTTGATGGGATGAAATGCTCCACTGCCCGAGCTTCTGCAGGACGGTGGTAGATGTGCTAGCTACTTCAAGGAGCTTGCAAGCAGCTTGCCTCGACACAACTACCCTTTGAGTTCTAAAACAAATGCAAGTAATATAATGCCTATATAACCCCAATATTCTGTAGTAGTTTCTATTTTATTTTCAATTTTCCCAATATAACCCCTATATAAAATGCTTTGAAGGAGCAAGGAATTCGCCGAGGCTGGTGCAGCCTCAGAGCATTTGGAACTCTTATCCCAATATATTTCCCCAATATACTATAGTAGCTTCCATTTTCTTTTCCATTATCTCTATATAACCCTATATAACCCCAACAGTATGACAGCACTAATCTAAACCCCCCTCTGCAAGGAATGACTTCGGCTCTTTCCTTCCCAGCTGATTCCTCAACCCTAAAGCCTGAACACTGGCTTGCAACCCTAAACCCTAAACCGAAGGCCTGAACACTGGCTTGAAACCCTGAGCCCTATGCATTCTTGAACCCTAAACCTCGATGTTAGACAGGAGATTCCCCCAGTTTTCATGTCACGTTCCATTTGATTATCCATTATCTGGGCTTCCCAATCCGCTAAACCCTCATACCCTGAACCGCAAAAACCTAATACACTGAAATCCTGAACCTCTAAAAACCAAACACCCTTAAAATCCCAAACCCCAAAGCCTTGAATCCCACGTAGCCCTAGATTCTAGGTCACCCCATATAACCCTCTGTTGCACAATATGGTAATTTCCCCAAATAGAAGGACCCCAATATTATAGACACAAAATACTAGAATTCTTCTTGTTAGACCCCCAAAATGGTACCCCGAATTTTTGGGAAACCCCTAACCCTACACCCTATATAGCCCATACAACCCCCCTTTAAAGGTACTCCGAATTTTGTGAAACCCAATATACTTGTTGGCACTCCCTCGCTCCTCCTTGAGATGAGAGATCTTTAGGGCCTGACAAGTCTTGACTAAACCCTGAATCCTAAACCCTAATTAATCCTTAATTAATCCCTTAACGCGAAACCCTGAACCCTAATCCCTAAACCTTAAACCATACACCCTAACAACATCGGACCTGCAGGCTCAGGCGACGTTCTTCGGAGTTTGGTGCTTCCAGGACAGCCTGCTGGGCATGGGCCTGAGTAGCAAGGAGGGTTTAGGGATCAGGGTTTATAAGCTTTAGGGTTTGGGGTTTAGGATTTTGGTCACCCCAGCATTACCGTACTTACAAAGTCCCCCTGACCCTCCAAGTAGGGCTTACGATTGAAGGGGTGGAAGTTTGTAGAAATTATTGGGTTGGAGGGTTAGGGTTTAGATTAAGGGTGTAGGTTTGTGGGGTTGGGGTCTGGGGTTGGGGGTCTCAGAGGGTCTGCGAGCTTCCCGCTTGCAGTGCAAGCACTCTAAGTACTTGTCTATACATTCTTTTGGCGGAATATTGCCTCACAAGCGCCAACTGTTGAGTTCGAATGGCTTAGGGCTTGAAGTTGCTAGTATCGCCACTGGCTTGTGCTGCTGCATCTTGCGAAAACATGTGGTGCCCGATTATGCTCAAGTGATGCTTTGCTTTGATTGAGAGAACTGACCACGCAACTGCTTTAAAGCATTGATAATGTGATTTCCATGCCATTGAAATTCAAGGCGCTAATCCAATTTCAACGCTCGGACTCTATCATAGCATTTACACCCGACCCTTTGTGAGGATCCCATCTTCGTGGCACCTGCAAACGCTCAGCTCCAACACATTCTAAGGGTCTTGACTTCTGGATGAGATGTTGGTCACTGTTTTGAACACTGAAGAAAATAGTAGCCCATCCTAACGCGCAGCTTCTAGATGTGAAAGTTTCCCTGAATTACTGTTCCCAAAA
>CAJNIZ010044461.1:20045-50010 GCA_905231905.1 Symbiodinium pilosum
CTGCCCGACCTCCTGGACTGCGCGCACTGCAGAATATGCCACGCCTGCCAGTGATTTTGACATTGCTGCATGCCTCCCGTGCTTCCCGGCGCGCGTTTTCGACCCGTTGGACCGTTACAGGACACCACCATCTATCTATCTCTACGAACGTACATATTTTCACTCCCGGCCGACCCCCGGGGTATGTGACACCTTAACCATTGGTTTAGGGTTTAAGGTTTAGGCTTCTGCATGTAGCTCTCAACATTTAGACGACCTCCAGTGGTGCAGGATTTCCTCCATCAAGAGCAGTGGTCTTAAACCCCTACAACCGTAAACCCTGAACCCCCCAAGCCTCATCAAGCCTAAATCCTAAACCCAGAATCAGAAACCCAAAATCCTAAACCCTAAATCCCTAAACCCTAAACCCTAAGCTCGAAATCCAGAATTCAAAGCCGCGAAGTCGTCCTCAAGGCTCCAGCAGACCATGGGCTTCCGCGCATATCACGATGCCCAGTGCCGAGTGCTCTAGCTTGCTCTACTGGGGATCTAGGGTTCAGGGATATAGGGTTTAGGATTTAGGGTACAGGGTTTAGAGTTTAGGGTCTAATGATTTGGGGTTTTAGATTAGGTGAGCTGTAGTCTAAAATCCTTAAAGGGGGTTACATAGGGTTTAGGTTAAATTCCTTAAAGGGCGGTTATATAGGGTTTAGGGTTTCGGGTCTATAGGGGAATATTAATTATAGCGGTTATTAAGGAGCATACTAGGAGTTTAGACTATAGTTTAGGTTGTAAGGGTCAGGGTTTCCCAAAACCAAGGGTACCTTCTTGGGAGTCCCCGTAACAAGGATTGTGGTACTTGGAGGTCTACATTGGGATGCCCTTGTTTATGGAAACCCTAAACCCTAAACCCTAAACCCAACTGCCTTTTGGAGTTTAGGGTGTAGGGTTTAGGGAGTAAGATTTGGGGATTAGGGTTCAGGGTTTAGGGCTTGGAGCTTAGGGCCTTAGACATCTGAGTTTTGAGGGTCAGGGTTCATGTTTCTGAGTTTCCCTAAGCCCTAAACCCCTGAGGCCTAGAGCTGTGGGTAAGCTAAGACCAATGAGGATTGAGCCCTTTAGTTTTCAATGGTGCCCCAGAGGAGACCCGGTTTAGGGCTCATGGGGCTTATGAGTCGCCTTCTTTGAGGGTTTAGGGCTTTGGGTTAGGGTTGGGAGCACTCTTTGAGGACTCAGGGTCTAGATGTGGAGGTTTTAGAGGGTTCAGGGCTTAGGGTTGCATTCTTTTGGGGTTCAGGATCTACATGTGGAGGGTTTTAGAGGGTTTAGGGTTAGAGTTAGAAGGTTGTCAATACAGTGGCGGCATCAATTTTGTGGGGTCCCTAACACTTGAGATTTCGTTGCTATAGGAGGACACGATTCTTGGGCCTCCATTAGCCTTACTAAGAAACCCTTAACAGTGGACATAGCGGTACCGCTTGTAGTTTAGTATGTAGTGCCTAATAAGGAACCTATGTCCAATAATTATCTGGGTAATACTGACTGTAGCTCATATCCTAGTTGAAGGAACCCTGGGGTTCGGTCATACTTTATGCTAAAGTAGACTATGCCCTCAAAAGCCCCATTGCAAGCCTAGAATGATAAGTAGGTTCACTGACCTATGAGTAGCCCGGGGTCCCACGAAATAGACCAGAGGCTTTCGTCAGGCCGCTGAGAACTACTTGAGGCCTAACCCCTAAACCCCTTACTCCTAAACCGTAAACCCTAAACCCTATTTCCTTTTATACTTGCGACTGCCTACAGCGGACCCAGCAACTGAAGCTGTAGAAAGAAGTCTAGGAACACGTAGTTGCTTGTCAATATGACAGGGACCTTAGGGAGGGAGCTTCAGGATTTAGGGTTTAGGGTTTAGTTCAGGGCTTAGGGCTTAGGGTTTAGGGTTTAGAGTATGTACGGGTTATGGGAAGATCAAATTTCGATTTCCTTTAAGGCCAACGCAGGGAATATCTTCTTGCTTCTGGCTAGAATGCAAAGCAGGAATGCAAGCCCATGGTTTTTAGCCCCCAGACACTCCCCTATCATTATCCTTAACATCCAGTTTTTCTTTCCCTACTAGACACCAGTAAGTTCAGGACTGGGACACAATCTATTTGACCAACGCCACACATGAATACCAGGCCAGGAGATGGTGACTTTAGGATTGGAGCAATCTGTAGGGGCGTATTCTACCCAAGCCCTACACTCACCCCGTGGTCTAGGGTTTAGAGTTCAGGGTTTAAGGCCTGAATCAGCTTAAACTAGCCTCCAGTTCGCGCCTCGTCCATCATCCATCTCTTGTTCTTGCTTGCCGTTCCTGTTGTTGAAGCTGCCCACTTGTTGTGAATCCTTGCACCCCAAAGTGAAGACTCCCCCCAATTTTGAATATGCCCTGTAAGAACCGAACTATCCAGCAACCGTATTTTACAAAAAGGGTGATCGTATGTAATGGTAGCAGTAATGACAGTAATAATCATCTTATGACAGTACTTCATGAAAGATATATACATATATACGTATATAGATATGTATTATTATTAGTAGTACTAGTAGTAGTAGTAGTAGTAGTAGCAGTAGCAGTAGTAGTAGTAGTAGTAGTAGAAGAATGAAACTAGAAACTTGGCGGAGGGGATCATGGACAGTGGAGCCTATTTAAGCTGGCAAGGGGGTTGGCTAGCGGGGAAGTAACAACTGTAAATCCTAAACCTAGCACTTTGGGCCGCTTTGGGTTTTGGGTCCATGGGTAAAAATCCTACCACCATATATGCAGTTGGAGTGAGATGGTATCCTAAACCCTAAACCCTAAACCCTAACCCCCAAACCCTAAACCCTATACTTCAAACTGCTTGGCATCTCAGAGGAGTTCCGAAAGTTTTCCCTAGCGCCACGCAACGCAAAGTAAGAGCCAGACGAATCATCAGACTGCTGCACTTGGAGGATCTCTTTAGGGCATTGAACTCAATAATGGAGAATTAAATGGACAAGGGCATGGAAAATGACAGGAAACGACCATTTTGGGTTTGGGTTTAAGGTCTGCTTGCAGGACCTCTTGCCTTTTTTAAAGTCTATTCAGTGACAGGGATTAAGGGACGAATGATATGGCTTGTTGGGGATAGTAGGTAGACTTACTACGTCAAAAAATTATCAAAGCAGGGCATATGCTCAGGGTTTAGGGTATAGGTTGTGGGCTCTATGGAGATAGCGTGACTACCTAATTGTGCGTTTAACCCAACTATATCTAGGCTAACTGTACTCAGTTACAACTGAGCTATCTCCTAGGGACTCTCCCCCACTACCTGGTACCCCACTGCCGTTGTAGACCCAAATAAAGAAGGAATTTGGCCTCAACGGTAGTGGGGTGCCAGGTAGCGGGGGTCCAAGGAGTTCTCAGGACTATCACTCCACGTACTGAGTTGGTTATAGTTGCTCTGGACTCTACCAAGCGGAGACCCTACAACCGGAACGCCCGCAATTTTTGGAGCCCCTGTTCTCGTCAGAAAAGGGTCCCATTAGAGCTAGAACGAAATCATGAGTTCTCCTACCTAACTCCCCTTATGCTACCCCACCCCCCCCACCCGCGGAACGTTTTTCTTAATTAGCCTTGCCTAGCCTTCAGTCAGCCTGGAGTTAGGGAAGAACCTGAGTAGGGGCTGCTGTAACAATTACGCTGGACTTCCAAGTAGGGTTTGGGGATGCGCTGTGCTTTGATTGCAGAGGTTCTAAAGGGACAAGTCTCCCAACTATTCCCCCAAACCTAGACCCTACGCCCTAGACAAAGACTGCAAAGTGGGGCGGCCAGATCCGCTTCCTGCCTCTCCCATCGGCTTGCAGCGTGCTGTTACGATGTATAACCCTAAGCCCTGAACCCTAAACCCTAAACCCTAAACCCTAAGCCCTGAACCCTAAACCGCATCTGAAGCTCTAGGCTCTGAGCCTTAAGTCATACGGTGAGTTCTAAACATTCTGGCTCCTTTGCACTTATTATCCTCATCATAAGAATTCCCGATTTTTTTTAAAACAATTTCGTATGTTTAGAGAATTTTGGGTGTAGGATTTACTGGAAGTTCTCTGAAAATCATGAAAATGATTTTGATTTCTGGTATCTCTAATCCTATTGCCAGCTGGAATTATAATTTCTACCAGTGGTCCAGGGAATTCAGGGTTTAGGGCTTCGTGCAACCCTTACATCCAATTCGTGCTGCTTGCAGGAATTCTACCGTGCGCACTTCTGGTCGGCCATTCATTGGTCAGATGCCACTTGCTCGCAGAGGCTGAGGTTTCCAGGCTAAGCGCTTGGGGTTCAGGGCTCCGGAAAAGGAAAACCTAAGCCCCAAGCCCAAACCCCCCCAAACCTTAAGAACAACACCCTAACCCACCCTGAAAGACTGTCAAAGCCGCAAAACCCTAAGCCCTCAAAACTCGACCTAAACCCTAAACCCTGCATCTGAGGTTAAAAGAAGCGTTGAAAAAAAAACACCTACATCCCCAAACCCTAAACCCCCAAACCTGCTTCAAACTTTTCGAGCCGGCCCTAAGATGCCCCCAAAATACTCCCAAGAATCAGATCCACATTGTGTGCCTTATAATCTCCTCCACGGACGATGTGCTTAGGGCTAGGGGTGCAGGATTTTCAGTTTAGGGCTCGGGCCTTATAATCCCCTCCCCTACTACAAAGGGAGTCATACAGGAGTAAGAATCGGAATGGAAGAGAACATGGAACTCCCATGTTGTGCAGGGTTTGGCGGTTTAGGGCTAATAGTATCCCCCCCCCCACTCCGCTAATAACAAATACCCACAATATTGTATCATTGTATAGTCTGCGGAGTATGTGTTGGTAGCGGGTAGGATTTTTCTGATTGGAGTGAAGCTTTCTAATAGCCGGACGTTGTAACCCTCAGCCCCGCAACTAGGTCACTACAGCCCTAAACCCTAAACTCGATTGTATCGTATGACTGTACTCAACCCTAGACCTTGAATCCGCAACCAGAGGCGTTTTCCTGACGCTGATCATGCATCTGTCGCGCATACATCGAAAGCTGGTGCTGCATCCACGTGCTCAGTATAAATGCCTTATGATATCCGAAACGCCTAAACCCTGGATCCTAAGCCATAACGCCTAAGCCTTAAATTCCTAAACCGCAAAGCCAAACTGTAAAGCCTAAAATGTGAACTCCGAAGCCTTGAAGCCTGAGCCCTAAATCCTAAACGCCCACCCTGACTCAGCATCGCGTGTAATCACTCAAACTTCTGCGTCCAATCTTCAGCCGCACAGAGGTTTAGAGATAACAGCCGCAAGCCCTGAGCTTTATCTGGAAGGCTCTCATTAGGGGGAGGAAAACAACGAATCATGGAGATATAAATGGAACAGAAGATGACAAATGACATGGATCCTGTTTTACGCAGGGTTTAATAGGGGTCGTATGTAGGGAAAAATCCACGTTACAACCAGACAATATCTGACAGTCCCTATTATTGCTTTCTATAGTACTAATGTCTCGTATAATACCTACCTAGGACTCTGACAGTTCCTGGGTAAGTGGATACTTGATTTGAGCTGTCACTCTCCAATTGCTGTAGAAGCCCTCGTATTTACTACAGGTCTTCCTGCACAACCTTTTTACAGGGGTAACTAGGGGGGATACTAGGAGTTTGGTCTATAGCTTAAATGGACCCTTAGAACGTTTCATCCGTACTGGCGTACTTCAAGTCTCTCATGAAACCCTCATTGGGAAAAACTGCACCCTAATTCCAAGGGCAGTATTTTCGCTATCGCCTACCCATAACAGCCATAACAACCCAACTCCCACTTTCCCAGCAGCAAATATCCTTGAAACCCTAACCCTAAACCCCAAAAAAAAATAAGCGCAATATTGGGAATACTCACTTTGTTCATGGGTGGGGCAAGTTTCAGAAGTAAGCATTTTTGACAGCCTGAGCCCTGAACCTTAAATCCTAAACCCTTTCAGGGTCCCTAAAACCTAACCCCTTGGGCCATTCCCCCACCCAGTAACTGTCCTTAAAGGGGGCCTTATTAAGGGGCTATTATAACTCCTATTACTCCTTGTGGTAACTGTTCCTGTAAGTGGGAATGACCCAACTAATCCCTAGGGTTTAGGGTCCCTAAAACCTAAACCCTAAACCCTAAATCCCAAAGCCACCAGACAGTTACGGTTTTGAGGTTGGTGAGAGCGCGAACTGCTCCGCAGCTTTGCTGCAGGATTTAGGCAGTAAGGTTAGGTTTAGGGTTTAGGGTTTAGGGTTTAGGGTCCTTGAGGGGGGGTGGTTCAAGGGGGGTAGGTATCAAAGGGGGTAGGTAACCTAGAAATCCCCATTATTCTCTTATACTCCCTAAGCTTCCCTAAGGTTCCCCAAGGCTCTCCTTGCTTGAACCCCCCTCCCTTTAGCACCCTATAAGGTTAAGGGCGTTGCCTGGGATCCTGAACCCTAAGCCTTGGGTACTGCCCCCACCCAGTAACAGTCTGTATTAGGAGTCCTATTAAGGGCTATATATTATGCCATAGTATATTTATTATCCAACTGTTAGGCAGTACCCAACCTAAGCCTTTAATCTCTACATACTAAACCTCTGAGGAGTATCTTTTTTTTGCCTTGGAGTTTGGGGCTTGGGTTTTAGGAGTTCGGGTTTAGGATTCTGGGTTTAGGGTTCAGGATTTAGGGATTAGGGCTTAGGATTTCAGGTTTAGGACTTGGCTGCAGGGTGGACAGCATTTGGTAGTTTCCCAAAATAGGGGGACCCCAATATAGACCCCCCAAATACTATAGTCCTTATTATAGGGACCCCAAAAAAGGTACCCCCCCAATTCTGGGAAACTCCCATTTCTTACTAAACCCTAAACCCTAAACCCTGTGCTATTAGCACGGTGTTTCAAACAAGGAAGAGGACTTTGGAACTGGGCAGATTCTCTCTGCCATTCGTTACGTTTAGGGTTTAGGGTTTAGGGTTTACGGTTGGGGATACTATGGTACCCAATATAGAGTAAGATTCTATCCTGCTTTTGGGGTGTAGTCTTTTATATAAGGAATATGATCTTACTAGGTTCAACCACCAAAAAAAGCATTACTCAATTGAAGTCTACTTAGTTTGCGATGAAGTATTCACGCACCTATGCCCTAAACTCCAAACCTTGAGCCCTTTGCCCTTTTGAAATCTATCTAGGCTCCTACAGCAAACTTCTGGACACTAGCGGATGTGTGGTCAAGGGTGGAGCTTTTAGGTTCTTAGAGGGTTGCCCCAACAATCTGATTCGTTGCGCCCATCATGTTCCAGATGTACCTGATATCTCGTACATATGACGGTGCTACATGGCTGTTTCTTAAACCGGGGAGGCGTAAGGGACCCTCGGGACAGAAGTTCTAAGGGCATTATGGGTCGCTATCATGGATTCTTAGTGGTAATTTTTGCTAACCCTAAACTCTAAACCATTGAGAATGGCTCTTCCAGAAGGCGAATCATCTCCACAGCTCCTGGGTTTAGGGTTGAGGGTTTAGGATTTTAGGGTTTAGTGTCTAGGGCTTGGGCTTAGGGTTCAAGGTTCAGGGTATAGGAGTCCCCTGATAAGCTGGTAATGGTGGGTATATCGACCCATCGTAGCCGACAAGAACAAAGTAATCTGCGCAATCTGTTCAGGGACCCTCCAGAAAGGACCTCATTTGTTTAGAAGTTTCTGAAACCCCCTAAACCCTTAACCCTAAACCCTTAACCCTAAACCCTTAGCCCAAAACCCTAAACCCTAAACCCTTAACCCTGAACCCTAAACCCTAAACCCTTAACCCTAAACCACGGATCTGCCTTGTACAGCGAACCATCCCAAGAGGAGCTCGCGTCTAAACCCTAAACCCTGGACCCCAAACCCTAAACCCTAAACTCCATGGGTATTGGTCTAAATTCCTTATAATACGGGGTCCTATATTTGGGTTCCCATTATAATACGGGGCCCTATATAAATTTCCCCCATTTTGGGAACAGTAATTTAGGGAAACTACCCCATGACAGTATGAGGTACTTCAAACCCTTACATGGAGGATCCGCAAGGGTTCCGTGAATTTTGACCTCGCTCTCTGCCCTGCTGGGAGGTTGAGAGTCAACATTCTTCATTATGACAATTCTCCTGACCCAACTAGCGTACTTGGAGGGTCATGGGGACTTAGTAAGAGGGTTAATAATGGGGGTAATTGGGGTTACTACATGGCTTGCAGGGGTTAGTAATCTACTTACCAAGTCCCCATGACCCTCCAACTAGTTCAAGAACAAGTAGGGAATTTATTTCAAAGGAGCATAGCAGCTGGAGTTCACGAGAGGGACCCTGTCAATTAGTAATAGCCAGGGCTAATCTGAGGGCTTTCGGGTGGTAGCGGAACCCATGAGATATATGAAGCATTTAGTATTGCCCTATCGAGACATTATCCTGGATCCCAGAATGAGACGAAGAAAAAGGTTCAGACTCGGGTGTCTTTCAAAACCAACCTTACAGAACCCCCAGTAGCAACGCCCCCATAGGCCCCTTTGTTGTGAGAAACTGTGAACCCTAAAGCCCAATCCCAACAAACCCTAGCCCAACCTACTTTGTGTGTTTAGTACTTGCAGTTATAGCCTAGCTATAACAACCCCAAGTACATGTAGCATGAATATAGCTGAGATATGAGAACAGCTAGTAAGTAGAGTATAGCCACCCTGGACCTCGGAGTAACCTCTCGCCCTTACTTGGAGGATCTTTTGACGTAGTAGGCCTACCTACCATCCCCAATAACCCCTTATCATAAGCCCAATAGCCGCTGTTATTAAGCAGACTTACTAAGTCAAGAGATCCTCCAAGTATCCCCAAAGCCGAAGACGTTTAGTGTTTCCACTATAGGTTTGAGGGTTTCGGAGTTCCGTAAGACTAGCATCTGACTTGGGGTGGTATCATCGTACCGAATAGACGGTAGGATGACGCTTCAAAACCCTACACCCTAAAACCTATCAACCACTCAACATCGTATTAGCAGTTTGGTGTTGCCGGGCTTCCGGGCGAAGAGCGGACGTGGTCAAGAATTGAAAGGGGCGTAGCCAAAAATGCTGGTGGCTAGTGGTGAATGAGAGGTGATGGATTAAGTAGGGACTACTACCTGGACCCCAAAAGTATGTAAAATAATAGCCCTAAACCCATAATGATAGCCCTAAAGGCCATTATTTTACATACTTTTGGGGCAGCCACCAGTAAGAAACACACAGGAAATGGCGCAATTCTGCAGCTCTTACGATGGGCGCCCCTTGGACTTGTGAGGTACGTTTGCTATCCTAAGCCTTCCCAATAACAATAATAGTAAGAATAATAACAATAATAATAACAACAATAGTAACAACAACAATAATAATAATTATGAACTCTGCATAACCCGAAATTCCAACTCGGCGACCTGTTTTTCAGGAGGTCTCCGTATTTCTTCGAGGATTGGTTGTTTATTTGGCGCCTTGTTGTTTTGGATTTTGGGGCTTGCGATGTTTTCGTTTGACTTTGGCAAAGGATCTGGGGTTGCAACCCCGAAGGGCCCGCCCCTTTTAAGGGCTTAGTTGTTCGGTGCTGGTGGCGCGCAACGCCTGAGTACCATTCGGCCAGGTCGCTTTTGTCCCTGAGAGAGTTCTAAACCCCAAGCCCTTAACCGCGTTTCCTGAGGGTTGAGGGCCGAGGTTTAGGATGGGACGGCGCAACAACTACTAGGTAGCTCGACGAGCCTAGGCACAAAACCCGAACTCTGAGACCTAAACACTGAAGCCTACATCCCAAAGCGTCACGTTGCGGAGTTCTGATTTGATGCCGGCCCTAAACCGCAAACCAAAGACGTTGAACCCTAATCCCTTACCCGTAGATTCTGGACTTTAAGCCATAAACTCTGTGGCTAAGGGCTTGTCCGGAACGTTTGTCCGAAGAGCTGCGGTTGCGACAACCAGTATGCTCAGCCCTGGATGAAGGCTCAGGGGTTGGGGGTCTGCAAGTTTTGGATGCAAGGAAAGCCCTAAGGGTCCAAGTACCCAACAATTGGGTGCTTGGGTGTTGGGTAATAGTAATTCTAATACAGGTTTTGGGTAGGTATATGATTATTGGGTACTTGGACCCTTAGGGACACTACTGTGTTGTTTTGGGTTTGCGGTCCACAAGCCATGGAGGAAAGGGCACGAACACATAGAATCAAAATACCATCTCATTCTGGGTTTACGGTCAGGGGAACGTGGTAAGTATACTCTAGGGTTTAGGATTTACGGTTTATGGTTTAGGGTTTAGGGTCAGGGGTTCTGGGCGCAGGTGTAGGATTCAATGTGACTCGCGATGCTTGGGGTAGAGTCGTGGTTTGGAGTTTGACGTGGAAGCTCGGGGTTCTGGGGTCTAAGCCTTGGGCGAAGACACTTCTAGCAGTAGCACCCCGTCGAAACCGGCGCTTCCATCGCCTTCAACATTTTTGCCTGAAAAAACATGTCGAACAAGTTTTCCCTCGGATTCCTGCTGAAATCCTCACAGAATCAAAAATTACATGGACTCCAAAGCCTGGTTTCAGGTTTCAGGGTTTAGGGTTTAGGGTTTCAGGGCTTGAGGGTTTCAGGGTTTAGGATTTAGGGTTTCAGGGTTTCAGGGTTTCAAGGTTTTCAGGGTTTCAGGGTTTAGGGTTTCAGGGTTTAGGGTTTCAGGGTTTAGGGTTCAAGGGTTTAGGGTTTGCGGTAAGCCCTACCCCCCAAAACTTCCTCCCCTCACCTGGCAATCAAAACTTCGCCCCCAAGCCTACCCACCATCATATTATGATACCCGAAAGGGGAGCGTTGCATTGTGGAGGGTTGGTAGGTAATTAACAGTAAGAGCGCTCTTGGTAACTTCAACGCCCTCAAGATTAGTGCCCTAGAGCTATCGTGTGGTTCCAATAGGGTCCTGCTTGTTGTGGGGGTTGGGGTTACCAAAGTGCTTTTCTTAATACGGTGGACCGGTGGATGCTAGAAATCCTGTATAAGCCTAGTTCCCGTGTCATTTTCCATCTTCTTTTCCATCTGATCTCCATTAGTGGGGGTAGTAGCCCGCCCTAAACAGTAGATCACCCCTGTAGATCCTAGACCCTAAGCCCTTTATCCCTAAACCCTAAACCCTAAACCCTAAACCTCGGGGGAAGGGATGACCCGCATTTGCAGGTGAATGCTGAAGGCTGCCCCACAGGCTGCATCAACGAACTGTCGCTCAACATGCGCTTCAACCCTTGCAGGGACATGGAGGGTTTAGGTGGGTTTAGGATTTAGGGTTTAGGTTGAGGGCTTCAGGGTGCGGGGTTTAGGATTTTTTGACGGGCAGGGTGGGAGGGATTTCAAAGGAAGGGTTCGGGCGCCGAGGCTTCAGGAGGAGTGGGTTTTGTTGTTTTTCGGATTGAAAGGCTCTAAGGTCTTCCACTTGCTGCGCAGGGTTTTAGACTGCAGGGTTAGGCTCTAGGGTCTAGGGTAGAGACCCCAAAAACAAGATCCCTCCCAAAATCTACATGCAAATTGCTAGAGACCCTAGTCCACTGAGGCACTTAGGCAGTTTACTGGATGTAGGTGCTGGGGGAGGTAAGGGGCGCAACATTCCGGGCCCAGAAGGTGGTTTTTTGATAAGATAATAAGCACGAAATACTTAGACAGCGAATTCTACTCTAAGCCCTAAACCGTAAACCTTACTACAATTTTGGACTGGAAGCCCTAGACCTTCACTTCTACAGGGAGAGCGGCAGGAAAACGCGAGGCAAGGACTGAAGTCCGTCCGAAACTGAGGGTTTAGGGTTTAGGGTTGTGATTGCGGAGGACCTTCAACTCTCCGAGATGAAGGAAGATTGGGTGGCTTGTCTACGGCATGAGGGTTTTGGGTTTATAGTTGCAGGGTCATTGCTGAAAGCAGCGTTCACTCTGTATCTCGATTGAAGACCAAAAAGACATGTGTCATCGTAGTTTACCCAACATCCTCATAGGAACCAATCTAGGGCTGTGTTTTCAGGGTAGGATCTCGAGTTTTGGACTCCAGGGTACGGTTTTCTACGTCAAAGATGACAGGTTTTCTGGGCTGGCCTACGCATAGCCCACTTACACTTGTGAGTATAGCTCAATCAGAATCATACTTTAGGGCACTTGTGGTCCTAAAGCCTAGGCCCTACATCCTATCCCTGAACCCTAAACCCTAAACCCCCTAGACTGTGCTGGGATGCAAGTAGCCAGCCCCTCCAAGCAGCTCGAACCTTGACATATGAGCTATAGTCTAAACTCCTTAAATGGTGGTTATATAGGGGATTATATAGGGGACTCTTATAGGTTATATAGGGTTTAGGGTCTAAACTCCTTAAAAGGGGGTTATGTACGGGATTCTATGGGGAAGTATTCTAGGGCTTATTAAGGGGGATACTCGGAGTTTAGACTTTAGCTCATAGGGTTTAGGGTTTTGGGTGTAGGGTGTAGGGTTCTTTGGAGGATAGAGCTTCGAGCTTAGGGACGAGAAATTAGGGTTTAGGACCCCCTTCCAGGTAAGGGCTTAGGGTTGTTTGGGGTTGGCTAGGGTTGTTGACTTCCTAAGCCCTAAACCCCAAATCCCTAAACCGCAAATCCTAAACCCTAAATCCCATACAAGCCCTATATCCCTATAGAGCCCCTATAACCCCTTGAAAGGTAGCCCTAATTTGAAGAAGAACCCAAGGCAGGTAAGGGCAGCGGAGGGTGAAAGTTCACGCCTTCAGCCTGAGGTTGACGACCTCGAGATCTTATGGTTTAGGGTTTAGGGTTTAGGGTCGTGGGGACTTAGTAAGTAGGTTAATAATGGGGATAACTGGGGTTATTCACCTACTTACTAAGTCCCCATGACCCTCCAAGTATGGTGCGTAGGAGGAAGTTGAGACTGAATATAGGGCTTAGGGTGTAGGGTTTAGGGTGCCAGGGGTATGTTTATATACATATATATATATATACATAATTTGGATATGGGTTTATATAGGGATAGCTGTAGATATCCATGTCCCCACCGTGCCTTAAGGACCCGTAGGTTTAGGAACTAGGCAGGGAGAACTCCAGTGTATGACCAGGCAATATCATATAGTTTGGGTACTGCCCCCACTCAGTAACAGTTGGATAATATTTATAATATAGTTATATATAACCCTTAATATGACCCCTAGTATAGACTGTTACTGGGTTGGGGGCAGTACCCAACATATAGTTGTTACAATTACTGTTGCAGATGCCACTCTAGTTCATCCTAGCTTCGAAGCATTCGTTTCTGAGCATGGGAGTAAGGGTGTAGGGTCAAGGGTCAGATACAGGTCCCGGGTTCAGGGTACAGGGCTTGGAGTTTAGTGCGAGTCTTCGCATCTACGTCTGCTGCTGCCTTGCCACGATTGTCACTGCTTCCATAACTGTTTCTTCTGTTTCCGCGTCATGTTTTTATCGCACCCTGAAGACCCAACCATTAACCCCAAACCCGAAACCCCACACCCAAAGCCTCAATCCCCAAACCGAAACCATTCATGAGCTTCTAATCCATGGAAATTCACAAGCCCAAGCCCAAATCCTAGACCTAGAAGCCAAAATTCTGAAACCGCGCATCCTGAACTCGAAATCCGCTTACTTCAGCTTGGTGGTGGCTAGTAGGGAATCTAGATGCATGGAAGAGGATAAGAGGACACAAAAGCTACAACATCCTTTACGGCTCATGGTTTAAGTTGTTTTTGGAGGAATGGATCCCTGCAATCTCCTTAGACATTTGGGTGGTTGTCAAAATTATGGTCCATTTTTGGATCCCTATTATAATACGGCACCCAATATTTAGGGTACCCCAAAAGGGACCATAATTTTGACAACCACCCATTTCATTCCCATAAGCCCTCAACCCTATGGACTGCAGCCCTCGCCGCCAAGCTAGCATGGAACCTCATATTAACAACAGCCTGGTGTAGGGTTTAGGGTTTAGGGTTTAGGGTTTCGTCCTGCCAAGGCCCCTTTCAGGTTCCGCGTTATAGAGGGTGGTAAATCCCGAGCCCCACGCTCGCCCCTCTATTCTGTTGTTCCCTGATCCCGGAAGCCATCAGTAAGTCAGGTGGCAAAACACTGAAGCTATAACTAGGTTGTAACCAATGTCCCTTATAGCCTTATAGCTGCCATTACAACCAGCACTAGTTTGTCGTAATATATTTACGCATGCAGCAACTAAGGACTTTTTCTGGGATAACTATGTCCCGTACATCAACATCAAGCTGCAGCAGCTCGGCAGAAGTCCGTGTGTTTCCGGCATAGTGAAGGTTCAGGGCTCACTAGAGAGTTTACGGTTCAAGGTTCACGGTACTACGGTATAGGATTTACGGTTTAAGTCTTAGCGTATGTCATAGGTTGCATTTACAATCCGTTCTCACCATTCTACACTACAGTAACCCTTGTCTCTACGACCATGTACAATACTGAACGTCCATTATCATGACTTCCTACTAGGCCGCCCTCTGCTTGGCCACCTTAGGTTCCCGCGGAAAAAGATAGCAGGAGGCAGAGCTTCAGTCTCCTTCTCGTGCGAGGCCAAAGGCTGCTTGGCCTGTCCAAAGGCAAGGACACCTCTTCCAACTTCGAGGCCTACGGCGGTTTCCCGCAAAGGGAGGTCATCAGAGGACTGATACAAGCCTACTACTTCAGCAGAGACGGGCCAGCTTCCGCTCTGCAGGGCGTCAGTGAAGCAGCCAAAGCCATCAATGTGAAAACACAGACGGCCATTACGTCCTCCTTAAAGAAAACCGAAAGCATCCTCACGAGCGAGGATGCCTTTGAGGAGGATAGGGCGAAGGCCGACTCCGCATTCGCGGACGCGTATACTATCTGTGGGCAGGAGGCTGCGAAAGTGAGAGATAGTTCCGAGGCAAAGGAAGCATCCATCCAAAGTACATGCTGTGAGGCAGTTCGCTTTCACTACCACACCACCTAGATTCTGTGAGGGGGAACCTTGGGGGCTGGTATAGGGGAACCCTTGAGACTAACTAGAACCTCCAAGTAGCTCCTGAGCCCTAAGCCCTAAAAGCCCTAAGCATGAGCCCTGAAGGGTAAATCCTAAACCAGGCGATACATCACCAAACACATTTCTCCCAAATGCCGGAGCAGTCTACTTGGTAAAGGGTTTAGGCTTCAGTTCAGGTGAGCCCCGGGATCACCAAGCAGAACTTCCAAGCTAGAACAAGAAGTCAGAGACACTTTGGCATTTTTTTGGAGCCATGAACGGCAAATGTCGCGTTGAAGAATCACTATAGACCCATCTGGAGTGTATGAGGAAAGCTGTTATCAGGGCCCAAGGGTGTCCGGCTTCTAAACATAGAGAATGTAGAAGACAAAAGAATTGCCAATACTTTGGTTCTAGGTCCACTGTAGAATGATGGAATAGGGTAGCTACCTCCAATAGACATGATGATATGGGGCATTAGTAGGCTCTTAGAGTGATGCATCCTGATTCGGAGCCCTGGCATACCAATATGGTTTCCAGGGCATACCAGGTGATCCCAAAAAGCCTAAAAACCTTAAACCCAAAGCCCCAAAACCCAAACCCTAGACCCTAAACCGCGAAACCCTAAACCTTAAGCCCCTAAATCCTAAACCAAGCTGAGGTCGGAAATCTAGCCTCTTACAGCATTTCTGGGGTGTTTTACGAGCCCATAAGAGCCATAGTCTGAACTCCTTAAAGAGGGCTATATAGGGGAGTATATAGGGCACTACTATGGGGGTTATTAACGAGGATACTGGATTTGAGGCTATGGCTCATAAGCACATCTGTGGCTCATTTGCTTGGCGTGTGAGGCTCCTAAGATTAAGGGCCGTACTCTTGGTGCAAGGTTGCTACTTTAGACTTAAACCTCAACCCCGAACCGCAAACCCTAAACCCCAAGCTTGATATCCTGAATCCTAAACCCTGAACCCTAAGCCTTCAACCTGACCCCAGGCCCTAAACTCTAGACTTCGAACCCTAAAATTCCACCTGAGCCAGGACCGATCTCTTAGGGCAAGCAAGTTCCCTGGCAGCACGTTTAGGGCCTAGGGTTTAAGGGAGTAGGGTGCGGGATTCACTTGAACCTCCTCAATACCCACCCAAAAGGCTACATACCCTGCATTCTGGTGTTGAGGGTTTAGGGTTTAGGGTTTAGGGGTTTAGGGGTTTGAGGGCCTCTAGTAGTAAGAGGCATTTGGGAGTTTGCAGGGATTTCCCCTACTGTGCCTCATGCTTGCTTCAATGCACACAACCCACTGACACGCACAATGTGCAGTCCAAGACCCAACCAGGCCACAAAACCAACGTGCACCAAGGCTCCCTTAGACAAAATGGGAGAAGCTGAAACGACCAAACGCACCCAGTGTATGGAAGGCTGAAGCATGAGAAAGTCCGGATAGCGAAGAACCTGTATGTTTCATTTTGGGAACTGACCTAGAAGTCCTGTAAGCACAAGCCTTTAAAAGCTCTGAGTAATGACTGAATAGCACTACTATATGCCCCAAGCCCTAAGCCAAAACCAAAATTTTACGCCTTAAACCCTGCATGCTGAACCCCAAACCCTAAATGAGACTCCATACCCTATTCAACACATTACTTCCTGTAAAGTCGCGCAACCCAAAACCCTAAACTTCAAATCCTTCGCGCTGCGCTCCATAGCCATACACGCTACACCCTAGAAAGCCTACATTGAAACCCCAAACCCGACCCCGCGGAGCCGTGAATTTTAGGGATATGCAAAAAGCTCCATACGCTTTACCTTACATCCTACAAGCCACAAGCTCTGAGCCCTCAACCCTAAGCCCATATTCGTTTTTCGAAACAAGGCAAACCCTGGTACAAATGCCTTTATTGGCCTAGCTTCCCTTACGTTCCATGTTCTTTTCCGTTTGGTTCTCCATGATTCTAGCAAGCTTCTAACTCCCTGCACCCAACAACCTAAATGCTAGGCCCTGAATCAGAGCAAGCCCTACGCACATTATGTACATGGATGTGTATATGTGGGTTTCCCAAAATTAGGGGTACCTTTTGGGGGTCCCAACAATAAGGATTATAATATTTTGGGGTCTATATTGGAGTCCCCCTATTTTGGGAAACTACCATATATATGTATGTATGTACACACACATACAGGTTCATATCCTTACATAGCCCCTACGAACCCCTAACGTGTGCAGCCTGCAGCCTAGACCGGAACCAAAAGGACCTAATTGAACCAGGGTTTAGAGTTTAGGGTCCTGAACCGTGAAGCCTCCAAACCCCAAGCCCAAAACATGGTATAATTACAACTTGTACGGTCTAGGGTTTAGGGTCCATATTACCTATAGTCTAAACTCCTTGAAGGGCGGTTATATAGCAGATTCTATAGCGGGCTACTATAGGGGTTGTTAAGGGGGATACTATGAGTTTAGGCTATAGCATATATATATATATACATATTTCCCCTACTTGGGATGATCTGTTGACGTAGTAAGGCTGCCGGCCGTCCCCAGTGCCCGCTATCATAGGCCCCTAATCAAGAGATCAACCTCAGACCGAATAAACCATATAGTCCCCTCAAGTAGATAGAATTCAGGGTTTAGCGTTATAGTTCCCCGTAAGTAGATAGAATATGGGGTATATGGGGATCTTATTATAATATACTCAAAGCCATATTCTATCTACTTAAGAGGGAATAGAAACCCTAAACAGTATATACCTCATAAAAATAACTCCCTATACAATCTCTGTAACCCTTTTTGGGGGACTGAAGCCTTGAATTATGTGCGTGTGACCCTAAACCCTAAACCCTAAACCCTAAACCCTAAACCGTGTGGACCCCTCTATTGCCTTTCAAGGTACCGCTAAAGGCTGCATCCCTATGCCTAAGCTCTAAACCCCAAGCCCTAAGCAGTTTAGGGTTTAGGGGTTTAGGGGGTTTAGGGGTTTAGGGTTGAGGGTTTAGGGTTTTAGGGTTTTAGGGCTTTAGGGGTTTAGGGTTTAGGGCTTAGGGATGAATACTTGGTAATATATCTGTATCCTCAACCCTAAACCCCTACACTTTCGTGAAGGGACCCTAGCCTGAACTACGTATGCGTATAATTCCTATCTAACCCCTTTCGCCCCGTAACAGGGACTTAAAGTTTGCACCCTGTACCCTAAACCCTATATCCTGAACACTAAGCCCTTCAAAGGGACCTGAAGTTCGCACCCTGAAGCCCTGAAGCTCTAAACCCTAAACCCTAAACCCTGAAACCTTAAACCCTGAAACCCTAAACCCTGAAACCCTAAACCCTAAACCTCAAACCGTTAAAAGGGACCTACAGTTGGCATCCCAGGCCTTGCCTGGCTTCCCGACTTCCTGTCGCGGGTCAAGGCGGAGGGTTGCCCAGGCGCCCCTGGTGTAGGGTTTAGGGTTTAGGGTTGGAGGTTCAAGGTTTGAGGCTTAGGGTTTAGGTGCAAAGTTCAGGGTTCCTCTAAAGGGTTTGAGGTTTAGGGTTTAGGCTTTGACGCTGTTTGAGCACACTTTTTGTGTCAGCGTTTTTACACTTTGCCCTTCTTTCAATGCATGTTTCCTAGTGCTTAGGGTTAAAGCTGGTTTGGGGGTCTCGTGCGCTTGAGGATCTTCATGTGTCTGCAGCCCCACCTGGCACAATCCCTTTTCCATGGATATGTTACTGCCGCCGCCTGATAAACATGCGCATCAACCATGTGCACCTCAGAGCTGGGTAGGAAAACGCTCAAGTTCTAGCCATGTTACAACCTTCAGCCCCTCATCATTCATTGTAAATAGCACGTGTGTTCGTCATCTACCCACCCCTAAAACCCTAAACACAAAACCTTAAAACGCCAAATCTGCGCATCTTCCCCGATCTCTCTGAATCCTTCATGTTGGAGAATCCAACACCCAAAACTCGAAATCCTAGCCACTCACTAAAGGTTTTGGGTTTAGGGTTTCTAACTCCTGGATCCCAAAAGTAGGTAAAATACTAGCCCATACCCCTAGAAAAAAAACCCAAGGGTCCATTATTCTACATACTTTTTTGGGCGGCTCAGGCAACTCCTAGGCCTTACTTGAAGGGTTTAGGGCTTAGGGGGACTTAGCAAGTAGGTCAACAACCCCTACAAGCCATACTGTTGATGGATGAAATCCTACACCACTTTAAGTCCCTAAACTCGTAGGAATTTCAGTAGTTTAGGGGCTCTAAGTGGTGCAAGATTTCCTCCATCAACAGTATAATAACCCCAACTATCCACTTTATTAACTTACTGACGCTCCACCAAGTAAGCCCTGGACTCTGATCCGTAAAAATTCAACAAGGTGGCACTTCGGAATAACTACGAACTTGCCCTATTGTTGTATAAGGGTTTAGGGTTTAGAACTTCCCCTAATTATTGTCGTATAATAAGGGACCCTATCTCAAAGTAATCTTCGAAACTTTGAAAGTACCACCCAGATAAACTCTATGCCCTAAACCCTAACCCCAGGGATCCACATGGCCCAATGTAGGAAATATCTACAGACCTTAGGGCCAAGTTTGGGTAGTATTTGTATATTTGAATCAATAGGGCCAGGTCCCTAAACCCTAAACCCTGAGGCCTAAACCCTACCTGGACCCTGGTTTAGGGTTTAGGGTTTCCTTTCCCTAAGCCCTAAACCTGAAATCTTAAGCCCTAAACCAAAAACCCTAAATCATGCACTTGGTCCGTGAGGCTTGGTGAACCAGACATTCGATCCACTGCTGCGAAGTACCTGGTGCGAAGGCACCGTAGCGGGGACAGGCTTTAGGGTTTAGGATTAAGGGCTTAGGCGTGCGGATTTAGGGTTTAGGGTTGAGGGTCTATGGTTTGGGGATGGAAGTAGGGCTTAAGAAGAAGGACTTAGGATTTAAGGTTTGTTCTTGACCGTAGGACTCGAAAGGGGTTAGGATAGGTAACCCGCTTCTTAAAGTGTTTCCATAGGGTTATAGCAGGAAAGCTAGTCCCATCTAAGTCAGGGTCCATCAAAGTCAGGGTTAGAGGATTTAGCTCGTAACGTATCGTGACGTTGGATAGCGATTAGGGTTAAGAGTGTAGGGGCTTTGGGTTTAGGGTTAGCATTATCCCACTGTACACACTGCACGCTAGGAAATCTGCCAACAATGTTCGGATGCCTGGGGCTGTGGATGTTAAAGCCACGAAAATCTTCTCTTGACCTCAGGATACTCCAATCGAATGATTCTCCAGGTAGAAGGCACTTAGGGTGATGCATGAATGTTAGTCTAGTCTAGTATCCATGGTACAGGAACTCGTTGCCGCGCTTCCTCGTCCCATAGCTCCCTACTCTTGGATTTAGGCCCTCCCCCTACTATCTCAGTACCCTAAACTCTACATCCCCCCCTGCTATCTCAGTGCGAGAACAGAACCATGTGGTCATGGGTTCGTTTTTGGAGGAGGATGGCTCGGTTAGTGTGGAGGGAACCTATGACGTACTGGTTCTTAGTAGGGAATAAGAGAGTATACTTATATACATATATATATATAAATTGGGGATTATATAGGGACTGAATTCCCTTATTCCCTACTAAGAACCAGCAAGATGATGTTACTAAACCCAAGGCTCTGAATACAAAAGCATTTCTCCTTGTTCCACCTGGAGGCCGTCCTCTGGTAAAGGGTTTTGGGGGCTTAGGGTTCAAGGTTTAGATTGCCGCGTGTATGAGGGGTTTCGCCAAATAGGGGTCCGGTAGGCAGTTTTGCTTGCGCGCAGGCTGGCCTTTTCCTCTCCCCCTTTCCCCTCCTGCGGTGCGATGTAGGGACCACAATGTGCTGTTGTAAAGAGTATTAAAGAAAAGCCCTGAATGGAAAATAGCAGAAGACGGAGTACAAAGGCTGAGATTGCTTCAAGACTTCCAAAGGGATTGTAGAGTAGAGATTATGGAAATCATGTAGAGATCTGTGGAATGCTTGTAGAGGGCTGCACAGGGATCGTGTTGATGAACTCCCATCAAGGTACAGGAAAGGCCCCATGTGACGGCTTGCAAAGCACACAAAACCAAAAAAATGGTCGAGTGAAGCTCGCCAACCGCAAACCCCTCCGTGTACTCAGACTGCTTGCGCGAATGATTTGAAAAGCTTCTATGTTAGGGGTTAGGTTGAAGGGTGTGAATGGTGTCGGCTTAACACAGACATGGTTTAGGGTTTGAGGCTTAGGCTTTCGCCCCTAAGGCCGATTTTGAATATGCTCGTACTCTTCAGACGATTAGAAACCTTTTGTGGAATGAACAACGTGGTTTTCCCGTAGCGCAGTACTAGTCTACATCATTGAGTTGCAGGACTTGTCATAGGGATTCGGGTTCGGGGATTAGGGTTTAGGGGATTATGGTTGTGGGAGTAAGTTTCCAGGTTCCGAAGAGCCCTTTGCAACCAACAAATTAAAGGGATACATTCTGACAAGATTTGCTTGGGGATATTAGCCGCAGACATGGCTGCTTGTTTATGGCTGTGAAGTTGTGACCCTATATCCCTTGCACCAAACGTATTCTCAATATGTTGACGTCGGATGTATTTTTGGCATGTGAGTTTCTCAAAAATCTCCCTGGGCCTCGCAATGTCTCTGTAATGCTTGAAATGCCCCCAGGATCCCTACAGTAGGGGGGAACTCCCACATGTGTAGCATTTCTGCTGGGGATTGCTACTCGGGGGCTTAGTAAGTAAGTTCATGATGGGGATAATTAGGGTTATTATATGGCTTATCGGAGTTATTAACATACTTACTAAGTCCCCATGACTTCCAAGTAGTCTCCCTAAAGCAGACTACATGTCAATCTTCCAACCACAGGCAGCACTATGATGTACCGCCCGCTTGCATACCTTTGCCCAATTACTTGTGGCTGTGATCAGCTGGCATCTGGTCCTTGTTTATGGTTGAAGGTTCAGGGTTGGAACGTCAAGGTTTAGGGTTTAGGGGGCAGGGTTTAGAATTTCAGTTTTGAGGTTTAACGTGTAATTAGAGTTCTATGGGGAGTGGGGTGTGTTCACGTCATTGGCTGCTCCCTAGTGATTGGGTACGGTGCACCAAGGACGTTAGCACCCCTGCGTGGCAGTCACCACCCTGAGTTCAATTAAGTTTGGGGTTTAGTTGCTAAAGCTGTATAGGCATCCCGGCAGGGACTGAGGCAGGACTGACGCTGGCCACGCTTTTAACGGGCACGAAGCATGACATGATGTCATTGGAGGTGTTTGGCGCTCTGTGAGGCTGTTGTGCCAGAACTGTCAGCTGTTGCGACGCAATGCTGGGTGCTCGTCATAGACCTGCGTCGCGTCCGCAGCATTGGGTTGCTCCAAGGCTGCTTAGTTGCTGACTTTCCGTGGGAAGTTGTGCGAGGCCTCTTGGGAACAGTCGCACTCCTGATGGTTGTCAGGGCTTGATTGCTGGCTCTCTGTGAGGATACTTGCGAGCGAACGCGCTCCACACTTGTTTCTCAAGCGACCTTTTGCGAGGCCCATCACTATATGACCCGAATATACTATAGTAGTTTCCATGTTCTTTTCCATTAGCCCTATATAGCCCTAATATACTACAGTAGTTGATCTTTGTGCCGAGTTACTTCCGTGGCCGCTTGGGCAAGGCGGAGCTAGGCTTGGCTGATGTTGCTGTTCTATACTATAATAGGGTTTAGGGTTTAGGGTTTAGGGTCCCCCTTAAGTACATAGAATATGGGGTATATGGGGATCTTATTCTGGGTTACTTCCAGGGGCCTGCAGGGGTTGCAAGGCCCTTGAACACCCGCGAAGCCTCTGAAAGGTGCCGGGAAGAGCAAAAGCGGGCGAAAGCGGTTTGTGGGGGTTGCAAAAGGGTTTACAGTGGGGGTATACCTTGGTTAAGCTGGGGTAACCCATATCATAAGGCCATTGAGAAGTAACAAATGAAGGGTTGTAAGGCCAGTTGAAGTGGTTACTTAAGTGCGACGAAGCTCCAAGTAAAGTTCAGGGTTCAGCATTCACGGCTTAAGAATCTCAAGTGTTAAAAACGTGTAGGGTTTACTTTGTGGGGCTCTCCTGGTATTAACGTGCCCGAGAACCTACGTACTTAGGAGGAAGGGTTACCATAGGCAGGTTCAGGTTAGAAGGATCTAAATCGATCCCCATCAACCCCTAAACCCTAAACCCTAATTAGAATGGGCTCATTGCGGTGAGGGGATCTAGCATATTATCTGACCCCATCGTCCGTGTCAGTGAATATATAGGGGATATAGGGGTTATATGGGGGCAGTGGAAAATACAATGGAAGCAACTATGTAGGGTTAATGAAGAGGGGTGAGGGCGTTGCACTTGGTGCAATAAGTTTAGGCTTGAGGTTTTGGTGAATTTGTGTCCCGGGAGGGCATTTGGTATTTGCATGGAAACTTGCAGGTGTAGTAGCTTAGACCCCAAACTCCTACTCACCGGGTAATCTCGGCCTCTGTAACCATTTCAGACAATTTGGGTGCCAAGAATGCGGAATTCCAAACGATGACTGTGAAACATGCGTCCATAGGAGCTAGGCATGAAGATTGGGGTAATGTTAGGGTTATATTGGGGTTATATAGGGATAATGCAAAAGAAAATGGAAACTACAAAAATGGGTTACATAGGGTTTAGAGTTTAGGGTTGTAGTCCCCCTTAAGTAGATAGAATATGGCTTTGGGTATGTTATAATAAGATCCCCATTTACCCCATATTCTATCTACTTAATGGGGACTATAACAGCTTAGGAACCTGCAATGCCGCCTCAAACTTGGAAGTTGCCCTCTGAACCACATCCTCAAATCTTGCATGGGTTTGAAGGGTTCAGGATTTAGGTTCAAGGATGTGCAGACCTCTAAGACGCGGCTTTGGTCCCAAAGATTCCTGGCTGCCCAATCCCCTTCACCCTAAACTTCAAGCACGAAACCCTAAACCCCTGGCCCTCATCAAAGGATCCACTTCCGGATTATTGTCCCACCAGCTGCGAAGATCCTTCCATGAGTTTAGCTTTGGTTTTGGGATTTAGGATCAATCTAGGGTCCATTTAAGGGGTTTGGTGTTTAGTTTGAGTAAGCTTGGAGTTGAGTTTATGGTTTTAGTGCTATTCGGTCCGGGGTAATTGTATGGAGTTTTCGGTTGAGGTTTTACGTGGAGGTCCATTGTACCCATCGCCTATTTAGTCAATGCACTTGTAAAGAAATTTGTGAGTGTTGAAATTGCACCTACTGGACTTACAACTGGGCTAGAACGAACGACAATGACTCGCCAGGTCGAAATTAACCCGGACCTCCAAGTAGGTGTCTTAGGCAAAGAGGAGGCTTTTCCTAGGTAGGGAACAACTCAGGTTGTAAACGCACATTGTCCCATAGGTTTTTCTAACTACTGTTGTAGATAGCACATTTTTGGTAAGATACCCTTTAGACACTTCAAAGCGTTTTGGCTTGCGGCGTCAGACTCAGAACTCGAGTGCAGTCTAGTGTAGGTCTCCATGTGTAAGAGTCACGGATTCTCTTGGCCCGCGAGCATCGCAGCCAGCTTGAACCCTGAACCTGGATCCTCCACTTAAGGCTTGGACCCATAATAGCCTTCAACCCTATAACCCTAAACCCCAGACCTCAAACCCTAAACCTTGAACCCTACCTTGAGCCCTAAAACCCTAAACCCCAGACCTCAAACCCTAAACCCTAAACACTACCTTGAGCCCGATAACCCTAAACCCTAGACCTCAAACCCTGAGCCCTAACCAGTAATCCCTGCAATTTCAACCCTAGAAGGAAGCGCCACAAGAGCCGAGAATTCTACCCACAACCTGTAGCCATAGACGAAGGGTTCTAGGGTTTAGGGTGTAGGGTAATCCTCTCCCTAATATTAGAAAACCACCCACAATATACTGCAAAGGGAATGATGTTGGGGGTCGGGGGGCTTGGACGTCAGGGGGAGGGGATTACTAGGAGCTTGGGGTCTCCCGTAAGACTATGTTGACTAAAACGAGGATCAAGACTCTGCTTGCCCCAGATTTTCAGAAACAATGTTCCTTTCTAAGCTGGGCTGCTGTTAATGGATTTGAATTAACTTACCATAATGGGTGTATATGGTAATTACTTTGGTTTCCTCAATAAAGTTAGTTGAATTAAGGTCCTTAACAGCAACCCAGTAAAGCGAAGCATCTAGGGTTCTGGGTCCAGGGCCCAGAAGAATCTGACTCAGTTCAGAGTTAAACGGTATAGGGTTTTAGGGCTTGGGATTTAGGAACCCTAAACCCTAAACCCTAAACCCTGAACCCTAAACCCTAAACCCTAAACCCTACGGTTTCAGGGCTCTAGGAGTCAGTTTTGGTGGGAGTTTGGATGTCGTGAGGCCAGCATGTTGGCATTGGGGTTTAGCTCGTGCGATACATTTTTAAAACGTAATCCCACGTATCCTGTACTGGGTTGTTGTCAAGGAATTTGAGTTAAATTTCTAGAATATTAGTATGTCCTGATTATGGTAACTTCTTGTGAGTTCCTTAACAGCAACCCGGCCTATCCGCCATACCGAAAGCAATCCCAACGTATCCGCTATCCTTCATACCCGAGACCCGAAGTCCTAAACCCTATCCCAAAACCCTGAATATCCTTAAATCCTAAACCACAAAACCCCTAAACCCCTAAATCCTGGACCTTAATCCCTGAACCCTAAACCCTAATCCTAAATCCTAAGCCCTAAGCCCTTACAGCCAATCTGCATGCCAAGGCTCCCAAGTATCCTCTCTGGGAGAAACTCCCATGTGAAGCCCTCCAAGCCTGACTTGCCACACACCTACAATACTCTCAAACAGGGTTTAGGGATTAGGGTTTAGGTTTTAAGGCTTAGAGATTAGGGTAATGGGTTTAGGGGTTAGGAGGGTTTACGGACTTGATCTTCAGCCCGCGATCAAAAACCCTGCTTGAGGCTCTAGGGACTCTAGGGCTTAGGGTACTGCTGTTTATTTATAAAAGACGGGCAGCTAGTTTTAATTAACTTATAATTTAGTTGACGTAGGTAATTCTCAACTGACTTCTGTAAGTATCGCTTCCCTGAAGCGTAGGCTTTTTGACCCTAAACCCTACCCCCGGACCCTCGAGCGGATCCTACACCCCGAACCTAAGACCTACAGCCGCTGCGGCCCTGAAGCACTTAGAGCCCTAACCAGAAGCCCTTGATTTTTTGTCTCTTTGACGCTCAGGGCTGCGCGGATGCCGCGGAGCACGGGGGAAATGGGCTGTGCATGTGAGCTGTACGCGGTTCAACGTTTAGGGTTCGCATTTTGAGTTCAATGTATACTGATGGGGAGATGTAAGGTTTAGCAGGCCTCATGATCTAGGGCGGATATTGTTACCTACAAACCCTTAGGGTCCGGGTACCCGCTCAACCCTAAACCCAATTATTTGGGTACTTGAACCCTTTAGGAAAGGTTGTAAAGGGGTTGGTTTCAGAAAGTCGTGGATACAGAGTAGGGAAACACCGTTCATATAATGAGAACAAAGGGCAAGACGTATAGAATGACGCGGCTTAAGGTGTAGGGCCACTAATAATGCTAAGCCAGGTAGGTGCCGGTTTAGGGTTTAGGGTTTAGGCCCTGCAAGAAGGTAGAATATGAGATGTTGGAAAATGGATAGAGCGTATTCGATGAAACAGATTGACTGCTTTGTATAAGTTTTGCCCATGGGCCTCGGAGTTTTGAACTGCAATAGGGGCATCCTAAAATTAGAGGCAATCCCCTTTTTGGGGGTCCCTGTAACAAGGATAATAGTATACTGGGGTCTACCTTGGGGTCCCATTATTCATGGAAACTGCCATAGTGTACGAGGTATCCACACTACTCTTCGTACATTTGTTGCTGATCTTGGAAGTATCCTCCAGTTCCTTGCGCTGGCTTAAGAAAACCCTTAACCCTAAGCCCTATAAGCCCTAAATAGGGTACAGGGGTGCAGGGTATATGTGGTGGCTCCGTGCTGTGTAGTTCCAGTGTTCGGAGCCCAAATCGGTGTTCATCGCCTTTTCGCAGATTGCACGCGAACTTGGGAAGTTCAATAATCTTAAACCAGCCACCATTTTAGGGTGTTCCGCTTTTTTTGGCTTCAAAGAGTGAAAGTGTTCTGGTGAAGCCAACTATGAGCGATGGCGAGTTCGATGTTCAGCAAACAGGCTCTGAGCAAAAGAAACCTAGACCAAAGATTGTGCTACTGATCCTTGGGGGGGGGGAGTGGGGGAGTGAATATAGGTACCATTATAGGGTATGTAAGGGCATTTTGTAGCGAGTATTATCATTATTATTGGTACTCGCCCAGTCTCTCTAAAGCACCGGTAAGTTATGACCAGGGCTACACTTGTCACTCTTGAAATGTCAACGGCTTGGTCCCAGACCACAAACCCCAATTCCTGAAGCCTAAGCCTTCAGCCACTTCGTTGCAGGCAGAAATTCCATGTACAATCCTCTAAGACTTCATCAATGAGGAGCTTGTGGGGTAGGCCACAGAATGGACTCCCGTCATTTTGTGATAAACCCTGAACCCTACACTAGATCGACACACAACAGGTCCCTCAAGGGTGCCCCTTTTTTTTGCACCTGCCTTGCTCAACAACCCTAGAGCCTGTCCTCTCGGAATGGGTATCCCCATGCGAATCCCTGTGACGCGGTCATTGTAAGCTCAACACCCAAAACCCGAAGAAACCCGACACCCTAAGCCCTCAGCCCCTTTCAAGCACCTCAAACACCAAAACCCTCAACCAATTGACCCTTTCAAACTTCCAAACCCTAAGCCCACTGTAGCCTTCGCAGGAGTTTCCTCCAGGTCTTGGGAAGCCTAGCAGCAAGTGGAGCGTTTAGGGTTACATGAAAAGTTGTTCTATTTAAGGCATATTGAGCTAGCAAGGTCGAATAGTACCCCAATAGCGTTAGGGGTTTATGGTACATATCTCTCATTATGTGTAAGGAATATATACATATACCTCATCATACTTGAGGAATATGAAGCTATCAAGTTATACTAGTATCCCGATAGGTAGGAGTGAAGGGTTTAGGGTTTAGGGTAGGGTTCCTAAACCCTAAACCCTAAACCCTCGAACTTGCGAGTCCCCTCTGCGAGGATATTTTTCAATGAGGGTCATGGTATTTTGGAGTCCGTCTTGTGGAAGCTACCATGTTAGGTGGTTGAAAGTAGGAAATTTCAGTGGAATCCCAATAGGAAACCAGTATGGGGCGGGGGTGGGGGGGGTGACCTTTGAGACAGTCCTAGCTGGGATAGCTTGAAGAGTTCTAGGGTTGAGGGCTTATGGTCCCCCTTAAGTAGATAGCATATGGGGTATATGGGGATCTTATTATAATCTACCCAAAACCATTTTCTATCTACTGAGGCCTATCTGTTTTCTGCATGTAAGGCATGTTCATATGAATTTGTGTGGGTATTCGTATCTAATGTCAAATTTGGGGTCAGGTGCATTTTGCAGTGCGACAACGCCAGCAAAAGGCGGAATATCTTAACTGGTGTTGATTTTAAGCCCTAAGCCCCAAGCCCTAAGCCCCAAGCCCTAAACCCTAAGCCCGATGAGTCTCTTCCATCCACAGCCTCATGCTGCTCGGTTGAGTCCCCCAGACCCCCAAAAGGGATCTAGAAATTAGATCCCCCAGAACCATATGGGAAATTATTATATAACGATTGTAGAGTGGTTATAGCGGGTCCATATAGGGGATCTAATTTTTAGATTCTCCCAGGGGTCTGGGCCTCTCGAAGACTTGAAGGTCTGCCTCGGCACTTCAAGCCAAAGCCTGGAAGCTAAGCCTGAGGCTCCAACCCTAACTCAGGTCTTGGGGCTTAGGGTTTAGGGTTTAGGGTTTAGGCTAAATCCTGAACCCTAAGTCCTCTACTAAATCAAGTCCAAGGAAGGAGTTGGTTTAAGTAGAGTCATACGTCCAATATGTGTATATGTATACACACACAAAAACATTAAATCTAGTTAGAACTATACCTACTAAATCCCATGCAAGCTCAAGTATTGTATCCCCCTGTCCCTAGTGCTCATGCACCGAGGCAGCAACATGATAGGGTTTAAGGCTTGGGGTACACTTGCCACGTCCGGACCTAAAATGGTAATCCCATGATCGAGGCACAATACCTTGATGCCACGAAAAAAATCTTCCCTAAATGGAGTTCCCAAAGGGACGACGAATTCTAGGGTTTGGGGCTTACGAGCTTTGCAAGGCCTAAACCCTAAACTCCTAAATCGTACGCTGTAGAACTTGTGCATCCTATCTCACAAGACCCAAGACCGTAAACCCTTAACTAATCCTACCTCGCAACCTGCCACCTGACCGCTACCCCATACTACTCCCAAGAACCCTCTTACTGTAGTCTCCTTGTGATTATTCTTTGTTTGCTATAGTATAGCCCTAAAGAGCTAATTGAAGATAATGTTTGTATTGTAGGTCTAGGGGGTTACGGCTTGAGTAGCCCTAGATAGGCGCAATTCCCGGGGAATCCTTCAGGGCGGGTATGATGGATGAGAGTGGTTGTGAAACTCAGGGTTTAGGGTTTGGGGTCTGGGGTAAATTCAGAGTTTAGGGGTTTAGGATTTAGGATCTGGGGTCAGGGGTTTAGGGGTTGTAAGGGTTCAAGGTGTAAGCGCGTAACCGTGTAACCCAATAAGCATAGTGGTTCGCCCAACCTTGGGGGTGGTTGAGGTTTTGGTGTGCAAAACATCCGAAGACTTAGCGGTCCGAGTGCCCCATATTGAAATATTGTGTAAATGCTTCACTGCAATATGGAGGGGACCTTGTAAATACCGAGGTCGATTACGAACTGCGACCAAGCGAAGGTTGCAGGATTGCAGCTCGGCTTGTAGTTAGTGTTTAGGTCTATGGGCTAAGGGTTTAGGATTAAGGGGTTTTCTGGTTTAGGGTCCAACTAGGTATTGGCTCTAGGGTGTAGGGTGGAAGGGTTGGGGTGTAGGGGTCAGGGCTTAGGATT
>CAJNIZ010044462.1:0-13116 GCA_905231905.1 Symbiodinium pilosum
ACTACTACTACTACTACTACCGCTCCTCCTTCTACTATGACGTATCGGTTACGTTCATGACGGTTTGGTTTTCTCCACTTCACCTGCTTTAAACTGGGGTTTCGCGCGATTGTTGAGCAAAGTCCTCCTCGCAGATTTTCACTTGCCTCAGTCCAAGGTTCGCCCCATTAGTCCAAGGGTTTGAGGAGTTTTGTGATTGAGTTTTATCATCGCCCCATTAGTCCAAGCTAGGCTGCAACATGATGGAGCTATGCCACGTTGCGAAAGGTACATGATCTACGTGTATGCCCATTCGACCCTGCAACATGCTGCAGCAATGACGCATCGTGACCGAAAAAATACAAGTTCATGATCGTGCCCAGAAAAGCCTCAAAATCCGCAAAGGCAACTGCAAGGTAAGAATCTCCAAAACTACTGCAAATTACAGTACTTCAGCCCTCCGCATGCTGAAAAACTATACCGTCACAAACGCGACCGGCGTGTACGACTACTTCGACTACTACTTCTTCTACTTCTACTACTCCTAGTTGCCGCCCCGAGCCAAAGAGGAAGAAGGTAGTGGTGGAGCGCGTCTCACCCACGCAAAGTCATCAAACATGTTGTCAATGTCAATAGGTTTTGCATGTGCGCTCTTTGAACTGACGCCACTATCGCATCCCCCGCCCCCCTCCCACCCTACCCGACCCCACCCTCCCTCGCGGCATCCCCATGCATGACGAAAGTACAAAGCCTTTTGGCATTCCACGAAAGCCAGTATTTCCCCAGTTTTGAATTAATTTCAACTTACGCAATTTGGGAAATATGTTTGGTAGGGGGGGCGCTTACTGCTGCTTCTGCAATTGCCACTGCTACTGCTGCTACTGCTATTACTACGTCTTCTGCTCTTGCTGCTGCTGCTACTGCTACTTCCATTCCTGTTCCTCTGCCTACTTCCCTTCCTACTCCTGGCCGACTTCTGCCGTCGCGCTATCATTTTTCTGTTATGACATAGTCGAAACTCCTTGAAGGGGAGTATTCATAGGGCAGCACTGTAGGGCTTACTAAGGGGGATACTGGGACCTAGGAGTTTAGACTGTATCTCACATGTGGCCCTGACGCTGCAGCCTCTGCCGGCAAACCACAGCCACATGCCGGAGGAGGCACGAACCGTCACGGCAAGCAGCTGAGTCCTCAAGTCTTGGTCAAGAATACTGGACTAAGACCTTTTGACCAGGAAGAAGTAATAATAGTAATGGTACTAGTACTAATGGTAGTAATACAGTAATAGTAGTAATCATGGTAACAAAAGAAAACATAGTCATAACAATATTAGTAGTCACAATAATAAGAATCACAATAAGAATAGTCATAACAATGATATGATAATAATAGTGCTGCCTGGCAGAAATCCTCACCTCACTTCTTTGGGCTTCTGCATGCAGCACACCTACTTAATCGGGATGAGGAAGAAATTTGTGGGTCAAGTTTTAAAGTTTAGGGTTTAGGATCTAGGGTTTAGGTTTTCAGGGCTTCGTAGCATGCTCATGTATCCTGAGGCTCAAAACTTCACTAAACTTGTCTCCTGCACAGTTAACCTTTCTGTTGCAAAGTGGGTATGATGTCAGTATTAGCAGCTGGGAGGCTACCCATGATGAGAGGCAGGTAGCAAACATCTTTGTATTTGACGCCGGCCAATAACACATATTCCCGATCAACTATGCTGGGATTGGGGGTTAATACCCCTTAACCCTGAACAGTGTAGCGGTTTCGATTCCATCTTCCTTTTTCTTTCCCATTTCATCGCTAAACTTCAAACCCGAAATAACGTAGTACCCTAAACCCTCAAATGATCCTAAACCCTGAACCCTAAACCAACCCACTGGAAGGAGTGGATCCACATGCCGCCGACCGAATATCTGCCGACGGCTTCAGAGCCGCCCCAACAAACCAGCCGCTGTCCCAATGAGAGTGTTGCCCCCAAAGGTTCTTGGGCGACTTGGACTGCAAAAGGCCTAGGTGGGTTTGGGGTTTAGGGCTAGGGTTTAGGGTTTAGGGTCTAGGAGTTTAGCGTTTAGGGTTGCGGGTTGAGGGGTTTGGGGTGTAGGGCTTAGGGTTCAGGGGTACGTGCATGACGAGGGACGAATGTTGGTCTGTAGTGTAGTTGTAAAACGACAAGGACATTTGCTGGTTATTAAAACCCCCTGAACCCGAAACTTACCCGGGCTTTGTAAGATCTGGCACAAGGCTCCTGCCCCGGCGTTGAGCTGCTGGAGCTTTGAAAAATCAAATGGGAACAAACACGGTGCCCCCATGGGGACCCCAATGTGTTGCTTACGAACTACTTGATTAGGGGGACTAGTAAGTTGGTTAGTGGTGGGGGGAATCGGGGTTATCAATTGGCTTGTTGGGTTTGTAAATGTGCTTACTAAGTCCCCGTGGCCGTCCAAGTATAATCCTTGTAATAGGTCCCCCAAAACGAAGATCTTGAATTAAGGCAAATCTAGAACATAGCCCTTTGTATCCTTAATTATGTAATCCGTGCATACCCCCTGTATAGTGTAGCCCTCTTGAATGGACCCTGCTTGATATCTGAAACCCGCATGTCTGCGACTCATCAGTCCCTCTACGGTTGCATGTAACAATTCTTCTGCGAACCCTAAACCCCCAGCCAGGTAGAGAATGAACTTTACATTCACGCACGCCCGGCAAGCTAGGTAGAGAGACCCAAGTGAGCAGTACTTTATTTTGGGATACCATCGTCCCCAACATGGACTAATAGAGTAAGATTACGGCCTCCTTTCGAGCATAGTATGTTGTGCAATTAATCTTCCTAGGTTGAACCACCATCAAGAATGCTACTCAAGTGAGAACCAGGCAATATCCTACTGTCCCTCATATTTGGCTATTGTACGTAATGCCAGTTTTTCTCTGGACATGGACAGCCTGGGTCCCTTTGAAGGGGTTTAGGGTTTAGGGGTTATTGGGATGTATAAGGATATTCCCCCCAGGAAAGGAGAATCAAACGGACATTGAGATGGACACTGGGCTGGCTGCCTGTAGTCGCCCCTCTATAATCCCCACAAATAAATACACAATTTTATCTCCATGTCTACATTGTAGTTCCATTTTCCTTCTACTGTTTCATTTGCGGCAGCAGGTTGTGTACAACGGCTCTGATGGTGTACACTCCGATTTGCCAGTGCTGCCCTCAGATGAAGTTGGTCCAGGGTTTAGGGCTTAGGGTTTAGGGTTTAGGTAGCACGATGCCGCATGACTATTAGAAGGGTTCTTGAATTATACAGGGTTGCTTCTGGGTTTAGGGATATTACCCAATAAGGGAGAATCAAATGGAAGAGAAAGTGGAAAATGGGGTTGTACATCGAGATATACATGTTTGTACAGGGGCTTATATCGGGCAAAGAGGGGTACATATGAACATATAGGGCTCAGGGTTGAATATGAGGATTCTAGTAGCCCCAACCTTAAGAAATTCGGCGCGTACAGAAAGCCACACGATAGTGTTGATATTGGAGCGCGCGGTTACCAAAATTCGTTTGTTCACCAATGATGGCCAAGCGCATGTTCGTGCAACGGTGACCTAAACCCTAAACCCCAAACCTTTAACCGGTGGGTCTGTCAATCGCCTACGTGAAGCCATGCAGCTTGAGCAAAGAAGGGTTTAGGGTTTAGAGTAAATGGCCAAGTTCGTTGACGAATTCGGTAAGCGCTGGGGTTTGGGGTTTAGGAATATGACCTCAAGAATTCAAATTTGGAAAATGACATGGAAACCGGGATGGATCCCCAGAGTAGCCCTCACATAAGCCCGGATAGTGTAGCAGGTTCCATTTCCTTTTCCACTCCGTCATTCCCTACCAGCAACCAGCAAGTTCAGTATTCACGCGGAAGCGCTATGTCAACAGTCAGATAGCTCGACGGCTCGATATGCGGCTCTCACCCGTACACTTCTTGGGTGTTAGGGCTTAGGGTTTAGGGTTTATGGTTTAGGGTGTAGGGCTTAGGGTTTCGAGTTTAGGGTGTAGGGCTTAGGGTTTAGGGGTTAGTAGTTAATAAATGAAGGAATGGAAGAGAACATGGACGCTACCTATGTGACAACAATATTTAGGGATCATTCCTGATCATTCCTCATTCCTCCATTCCCCCAACCAATAAGTAAGGCCCCCCTCCCCCAACCTCTCTAAACCCCAAACCCTAAACCCTAAACCCTGAAGCCCCCGGGGTCTTTACAGGAAGTTTGGGGCCCGGTAAGGTATGGCTGTGAGGCCGCAGGCAGGGATGAGAGGATGCCACGTGTTTATTGTGTTATCATCTAGGAATTTACGTTCAGTTACCCTATAAGGAAATGAAATTATGTAGTGCTATAGTCCCCCTGAAGTAGATAGAATATGGCTTTGGGTATAGTATAATAAGATCCCCATATACCCCATATTCTATCTACTTGAGGGGGACTATATGTATCCTTAGGTTCCTTAAGGCAAACCCAGCCTAGTGTTCTGACATATTTGTCGAGGCGATTTGCAGAGGTTTCGACGCTGACGCACTCGTGCCAGAGGCAGCAGATGCGATTGGTCTTGGGTTGAATGTTGGGTGGTTTGGGTTTCTACTAGATTACTTGTGACTGCTATGCTTACTGTTCCTGTTGCTGCTACCATTCCTTTTACAGCTACTCTTGCCCCCGCTCTTACCATCATTGTTTCCTGAAATATGTTGCAAGATGTGTGGCAGGCTACATATGGTTCGCCCCCCTGCTAGCCCTAAGCCCTAAATCCGAAATCCTGCACCCTAAACCCTAAATTCCTAAACCCCGAACCCTAAGCCATAAACCCCAAATCCCAAACCCTACCTGATTAGGCATCCCTGGGCATTGAGTTGTATGCTAGGAAGAAAAGAAGACCCAAGTTACAGCCAAGTGTAATATCCCAGGGTTTCTTGTACCTCCCAGTATACCCTCAACCCTATCTTATAGTAGTTTCCATTTTCTTTTCCATTATCCCAATATAACCCCTATAGTAATAGTAATAATAATATAGTAGTAATAGTAATAGTAATAGTAATAGTAATAGTAATAGTAATAGTAATAGTAATAGGTTTAAGGTTCTAGTGTTTCGAGGTAATTTGTCAAGTCCAAGTCTTCGTTTCCGATTGGTAGCTTTAGGGGGCTTAGGGTTTAGGGTTTTAGGTTTAGGGTTTAGGGTTTAGGGTAGGGTTTAGTCTAGAGTGAATGGCGCTGCATCACCAGTGTTTCGAACGCTGTTGCCTCATGCAGAAATTCAATGTAGATGACCCTGAACCCTAAACCATAACATCAACCAATTTGAATTTCTTTTCCTCGTTAGGCCCTATTTCAAGTTGGAGCTCTCCACTTGGATGCTCATGGGTAGCTCCAAGTAGAGTCGGAGGTACTTATCCAGTGTAAGCGGCTGTCTCCCCAATGCGAGTAAAAATCGTATCAAAGTAATCATAGGTAGTGATAGTAATAATAGTAGAAACCATAGTAATGATAGTAGTAACAGTATAAACCGTAATAACATCCACGCCTCTTACATGAGCCGAAAAGCAAACTTGCTTATAATGTAGACCCCTAACTAATAAACCCGTTCCTTTTACCTGCCTGAACATTGGGATCCCAATTATAATCCGTATTAAGGGGAGTGGTTGGGTACTGCCCCCACTAATTTTAACAGTTGGATAATATCTATAATAGGATTATATATAGCCCTTAATATGACCCCTCTTATAGACTGTTAATGGGTGGGGGCAGGACCCAAGGGAGGGGGTTTATGAATCAGGGGGCTACATTACCCTAAACCCTAAACCCTAAACCGATTGCAAGCGCAGATCAGCTGACCAGGAATGCTGCAACCTTCCGAACCGGCCGAACTTATTCGGTGTCAAGTTCCAGGAGGTGTACGCAACTGGGGCAGATTTAAAAGGGAATAAGGGAATATGATATGGGGTTTAGGGTTTAGGGTTTCCGATGATGTATTTCCCTTGGAAATTTCTACTTCCCATCTGGTCCCTGAAGCCTAAATTCTAAATGTCCGTTCGATGTGGACGAGTCTCTAAAGCTGAGGAAACGCATGGGAGCTGTGCTACCGTGGATGGGCATGGTATGCTTCCAAGCCAGTCTTCTCTTGGGAAGTGCACTATAGGGCTTATAGTCCCCCTTAAGTAGATAGAATATGGCTTTGGGTATACTATAATAAGATCTGCATATACCCCATATTCTATCTACTTAAGGGGGACTATAGGGTTTAGGGTCTAGGGCTTCGGGTTTAGGATTAGGTCTCAGAGGCGAAGTGCGCTGTAGGTTCCAGAGTCTAGACGGGTGCTATGGGGGCCGTAAGGAAGTAGCAACATTCTGGCCCTAGATTTATTCTGTAATGATGGTATATAGGTTAACTCAAGTAGAAAACTCTGTGGTGTTCAGGAGAGCTGAAGGAATGGACTCTGCGGATCATATTTGTGGATTGTGAAGGCAATAAATTGATTTTGGTTACCCCGACCGCTGACATTAGGATGTCTTTATAGTCATATGATAGTTACAGAGTCCTTATTATGGGGATCGGGGTAACCAAAATCCCCTCATTAGAAGGGGCTACGGCAATAGTCCTCGACAGCTTGCACTCGAGGCCTCTTCCTGGAGTCATTCAATGTCAAGCTGAAATGCAACAGCCGCCTTGCTGGAAAGTCTGCATTGGTCTACTCCCAAAATTATGGGCCTGCTCTTAGACTGACGGTTTGAATATGTACTCAGGTGACAACTCCATTCTCTACGGTCACGACTGCAATTCGGGATGTCAATGTGGTGCTGAGCATGCCTTTCGCCCTGGATGTGGCGGTCTCAGTTTGCCGGGGAAAGTCGTGCATGTTTGGGTGCAATACGCGGAAGGTTGTCGGAATGATGGTCCCTTTTAATTAATGTTCCCATCATGAGATGGCTTACAGTATATGGGGGTTTCCCAAATTTAGGGGCACCTTTTTAGGGGTCCCCATAATAAGGATAATCGTATATTGGGGTCTATATTGGGGTCCCCCTATTTGGGGAACCTACCATATAGGATATCCCAAAAGACACCATGAATCCTTAAACCCCATGGTCCAAGGCTATCGTGGCTTGGATCGGATGCCATCCACGACCTGGTTCTTCACAGTGCGTGGCTGCGAGTGCGATGGCAACTTGCCGACTCACTACCAGGCTCGCTGTCGCAAGCAGATGGGTTGTCCTCAAAATCATGGGCCCTTTTGGGTTATGGAGCATATTACGGCTCCTACTATTCAGGAGCATCGAAATAGGACCCTTATTTTGGGAACTACCCAAATCAATCCTGAAAAAGCAGCCTCCCCCTAACAAGACAAACCTCCCATCCGTCCTGCCAAAACAGATACTGTAATGAGGGAGGAGACCATTGTTCTGGGACAAGCTGCGTGGACATTTCAATAAGCGCTTGTGCCCAGTCCATCACTGGACATGCGGGTCCAGAACTGCACATCGGCGATCTCCCCTCTTTCGAGGCGCAGGAAATCTCATTGCGATTTTGTTCGTCATTGTTCTGCGCACACTGTTAGGACAACTGTCAGCAGGTTTGATGCTATGTTGTCTCGCCAGTTTCCAATTGCCAGTAGGCATTACTGCTCCTCTATCGAAAGCAGCACTACATCTGCTGCGGTGCTACGGCTATTGCTACTGCTACCGCTACAGCTACAGCTACTGCTACTGCTGCTACCGCTGCTACTACTACTACTACTACTACTACCACCGCCACTGCTGCTACTCCTTCTTCCGCTGGGTCTCGAGACTGTCTCATGTGCATTTCTTTGCAGGTCAGCGGATGCCAAGATTCAATCACGGCGCATGTCATCGGTGGGTGCGCAACTCAGTTTCGTCGGAAATCTGCAAAACGAACCCCAAATCCTATAGCCTGTCTTGGAGTATGTCTTATGGGTCCAACATGCTGCGCAAGCTTTCAGCAAGCACGAAGATGCCGCATGCCAGCAAGGAGAACTAGAGCCCGTGAACGGCAGTACTTCAACATGCCGTAACATAGAAGCCCCCCCATGCCAGCCTTCCTCAGAGCGACCTCCTGAAGCCCTGTGCCCTGAATCCTCGACCCGCTGCAACCCGAAGCCCTCAGGATCTACTCGGCCGTGGGTGTCCGCAACGACAAGCCAAGCTTCAAGAAGGTGCAAGCTTCTCTAAGTTCATCGGTGTAGGGCGTAGGGTTTGGGGTTTAGGGCCTCGGGTTTAGGGTTTAGGGCCCTACACGCACATGCATATTTCCACCAATTATGAGTTGCTTTTTGGGAGTTCCTGTAAAAGAATTGTACTATACTACTATATGGGCTCTTTATTTTGGCCCCCCGCATCTACGGAAATCCCCATACAGGCCTTAATGGCAACCCGGCCTCGCTTTCCATGTAAAAAGCAATCTACGAGGGATGCGACAGTCTGCAATATAGAGTAAGATCATGGCCTTCCTGGGGTTGTAGTATTGTGCAAGAAGCTTGTGTGGGCACGAGGTTTAACCACAGAGAAACATTATTTAAAACCTCTGAGGAATCCTTAGGGTCCTAAATTTTCACGAAGCCTAAACCCTAAACCCTACACGTAAACACCATGGATTCAACCCTGAGCCCTAAACCCTAAACCCCTGTACCCCGGAGGAAGAGGCCCCACGAAGAAACAAAAACAAAAAACAACGAATACAACGGGAGGACACCCCACCCTGTAATAGTGGTATAATAGGAATATAAAAGGACCCTTGGGTTTGAAAAATCCTACACACTTCGCTTGAGGGGACCTTCTCTGCGCCGGTTTCTTCACGTAGATCTGTTAAGATCTGTCCTAGTAAAGTTGGAACGTTTGTCTTCTTGGACCTTATTATTACAATGTTTTGTTGAGTTCCAGACACAACAGTCGGACCACGGCCCTCGAGTCGATGTGGAGGGCAAGGGGGTTAAGGACACCCGCCCAAGCTGCTTCCGACCCGCCCTCACGCAGGTTGATAGCTACTTTTGCTTACGACCATGCAAAAGCCTATTCACCGTGTTTTCGCGCAGAGGCTGCTTCCGCATCCAGTGAGGGGTAGTTACAGTAGTTTGCAGATCCTTATTATTCATAATAGTCACCATTACAGGGTGGGGGGTCCTCCTAACAAATACCCCTATAATTTGAGTCCAACTTAGAGACCCCAGGTGACGAATTCTCCGGAGGACCAGGCGGGGGATTTCAATGCGGTCTCTCAAAAGCAATCCCTTCCACCTAATATTTAAAACCCACCACCCTTCCAATATTGCATATTCGCAATTTTTCTATAGTATACCCACAATAGGAATATTCAATGTTAACTAGGGGGTCGGGGGGTGTTAATATTAGGTGGAGGGGATTGCTCGTACAGATAGTGCCTACTGAGGTATGGTCACTAACACTGGAGCCCTAAACCCCAAACACTTAAACCCTAAATCCTAAACCCTAAATCCTAAACCGTAAGCCCTCACCGCTAAATCCTAAGCCCTAAACCCTAGGGATCCTTGAAGTGTGTACCTACGTTTGGAGTTTCTGCGTCTGGGGCTTATGCATCTTGAGATGGTCGAGGAGTGGCTTGGTTCCATTATGGGTTCTACTAGGGCTTAGGGTTTAGAGCACTACCCCCAGCCCATCCCATAGTTACGCCCTTACGTAACCTAATCAAGCCTGAATAAGCTTTAGTTAAGTAATTAAGGGGGTCCAGATCCTGGGCTACTTGCAATGTGACCTGTATAGCGACATAGGCATTCCTATAGCCCCACATGTGCACCCCTGTTCACCCTATACCCCAAATCCCAAAATGTGTATGAAGCGTCTCCTCCCTAGAAGGGCCTTGCTAACACTATCTAGCGCTTCTTTGCTGCTGAACAAGCCTGAAGGTGTTTTAGTACCGAACTGGACTCCTCGTAGTACATTTCCTTACACGGATGGGTTCTCTTCAGGAACCCCTTGAATGTAAATAGGCTCCTGGGAGCTTTGGAGGATGTATATTGATATAAGGATCAGAAGCATTATGGGCATTCTGGGGGTGCGAGTTTCCCCTCCCGCAAGTATCAAACACTGAACCCTAAGCTGGGTATCCAACGGACCGCTTGAGAGACTTGGCATCGTTTGAGGCAGAGGTTGTATGATAACAAAGGAGTGAGGAGGAGCTTCATTTGGGCTGTAGTCTTAACTCCTTCAAGGGGGTTATGTAGGGAATAATACAGGGGAGCATTTTCGGGTTATTAAGGGGGTACTAGTAGATTAGGCTATAGCTCATATGTCCTTCTTTGCGGTTCTCTATTTAGTACACCCCCGAAAATGTGGGGCAAAACTTTGACGATCCCCCCTTTGGATGCTGGGATCCTATTCTGTTGTTCTTTTACGTGTCTATGTGTTGCGAAAAATTCCAATGTGATGGTCCTGGCTTTTTTGTACGCTCATGGTATGGCGTACTTCGAATAGAGTTCACAATGATATTGGCAATGATATAGTAAACCCTAAACCCCAAACTCTAAACCCTAAACCCCTAAACCCTACAGCCCTAAAACCCTGAACCCCAAGCCTTAGTACTAGGGGAAGCAAGTAGGCTGCTTGTGCCTCAAAACTTGGATTCTAGGCAAGGTCGCCGAGATTGTCGTGAATGAAGGCTGTTCACGTGACGCCCATTGAAACTCAAAATCTCATCCCTGAACTCCTTAACCCTAAAGACCTAAATCCCAAATGCCTAAACCCAATCTCCAATTCCCAGGACGTTCAGCTCCTGAATCCTAAGACCCAGAAACCCCTAAAGCCCCACACCCCAGACCCTAAATCTCTAAGGCCCTATGCCCCAAATCCCTAAACCCTTAATTTCTAAAGTCTTAAGCCCTATGCCCCTAAATCCCTAAACCGAGACCCTGCATCTGTAAGGCCCTACACCCCTAAAGCCCTAGACCCTAAATCCCTAAAGTTCTAGACCCTAAATCCTACACCCTGAATCCCTCCCTAAATCTCTAAAGCCCCAAAGACCTAAAGCCCTAAAGCCCTAAAGCCTTAAGCCCCAGGATCATCCCTAAAGCCCTGAACCCTAAATCCCCTAAAGCCCAGGTGTCCATGTACTACGGCCAAAGCAGCGATCGCGAGAGCGAAGGTTGGTGGATTGGCTCCGGTCGCGGCCCCAAGCATGGGGTACTCATGAGGCGTTGATTCAAGCTTTGGGGTTTAGGGCTTCGGGTTTGGGGTGTAGGGTTTAGGATTTGGGGTGCTTGGGGTTTAGGGTCTGGGGTGTAGGGTTTAGGGTGTAGGGTTTAGGGCTTGGGGTTTTGACATAGAAGCCGAGATTTTGGTGTAGGTTTATATGGGGGTCTTTAGGCACTGGGATGGATTTTGGTCACCCTAAACCATAAACCCTCGGTCACTCCAAAGACTATAACGAGCTACAGTCTAGGCTCCTCGTATTCCGCGTAATAACCTCCACAATGCTCCCCCATAGAGATGATCCCCTTCATAACGCCCTTTAAGGAGTTTAAACTGTAGCTCATATCAGAATTATTTCGCAGTGAGGTTTCTTGCAAGTAAAAGTTGGCCTCAAGATAGGGATGTATATGCTTACATGAAGGGTTTGTAGAGGGGCTGCCCAAACCCTGAACATCAAGTGGCGATGCTGTCAGGCCCCAGGATTGCACGCCCAAACAACAGCCAGGTGACATCATATGAGCTATAGTCTAAACTGTTTAAAGGGGCTTATATAGGGGATTATATAGGAGACTATTATAGGGGTTATTAAGTGGGATACTAGGAGTTTAGACTATGGCTCATATAGTCTCACTTGTATGTACTAAATTAGAGAGCCACTGCGTTGCGCAATATGCAGTACCCTAAGCTCCTCACCCTGGATCCAGGGTGCGTCAAGCTAGAATCCGCCCAAACCCCTGCTGAAAACGGCCTAGGGTAGCGGATTTCTTAAAATGATCGTGCATTTAATGGATGGAGAAAATCTTGTGCCATCTAGAGCACCTCAACTCCTGTGATGCTAGGATTTCGGGCTACTTTGGCCGCAGGATTTCTACCATCAACAGTATAGACCCTAAACCCTGAATGTGCAAGACACCAGGGGTCCCCGTATACCTGCTCCTCTGGTTTGTCCAGGAAGAGTATACATGCTGAAGCTATACCTCGTAATTCCACATGACCCTAAACCCTCAACTTAAACCGCGTGTTCATGTTTACCGCTCCAAGGAACTCATCCCCAGGCCAGCTAGAATCTACATGGGAGTTTTTCTAAAGCGGGACCCCATTGTGAAACCCCAAGGCTTTCCTAGGGTTCAGGGTTTTATAGGACCCCCAAAACACGTACCCCGAATCTTGGGAAACTCCCCTATGAGCACTGGTATGCATGTAATTGAGCTGCGACTTTTACAACAAAGGCAAACGGCTATCGTGAACGCTTGGGGTTTAGGGTTTGGGGTTTAGGGTTCAGGGTTTAGGGTGTGTTTCGGGGTATGCTGGGCTGGTTGCCCTACAGTACATATGCATTTGTTCTATCATGGAGTTGGCAAAGATACATCAAAATATAGCAGCCAGGTTCTATTGCAGCAGTACCGGTATACATAGAATCATGCGCAGTCATCCTTCTACTCACGAGGGTATGCTTAGCAGTTGAATAGAGTTGTATTTTTGCCAGTCCGAGATCATGCGTGAAGGCCCTGAATCAACAAGCCCAAAAAAGCCGAAACCCCAAACCTGAAAAACTTAACCCCAAACTCTCAGGAAGAGCCTTCAAACCCAACGCCAGCTATCGCCTAAACTTTAGTAGAGGCTAACAAGCAAACCAACCTCCGACCCAAATTGGTCTGAGATCTTGGGATTCCAAATGAGAAGGATGCCAGAAGGGCAGCCTTACCTTTCAAAAACTATAAGCTCTCATTCCTGCATATCCCAGTATGTCCCCACGAATGCCCTCATGCATTTGTGGTCTCTTGCAAGCCTGAGCAATAGCCCTTGGTGTTCCCTTCAAATACCCATCGTAGTTTCCATTTTCTTTTCCATTATCCCTCAAATATTACCCGATTATAACCCTAATATTACCCAATATAGCCCTAATATTGCCCCAATATAACCCTAAACCC